>CBVK0100793583.1:0-11269 GCA_900067695.1 Picea abies | reverse complement strand
CCTCAACTGATTGCTCTCCTTACAAAGAAAAGATGGAAATGTGGGTGAAATAACTCCAAGCTTGTTCACTCAAGAGAGGGGTGAATAGCTTATGAAATGCAGCCTACAATGTGTGTTGCCAAAGAATGAGTCCTTAGCAATCTCAGCAACATAACAATACAAAGAATTCCTTGAGAAAATGGTGGTCATTCATGGATTTTTATAGCCAAGCATTGGGTTATTATGTGGCCTCTTTTGAATGTGAAAAGGGGCTCTTTAGGGCACAATTAGGTGTTTGACCAGCCCACCATGAGGATTGAGCTCGGATTTGGTGTCAAATCGACTTGGGAGCTGATCCATTAGTGGTTGGGAGGCCGACCAATTTCAATAAATGCATCGTTTAGCAGGCGCGCAGGTTTTTCGCCCAACAGTCGCGCCTTGTGCACATATGCGCGCCTTGTATGAAGCTGTTGCACGCATGCGCGCGCGCGCCCAGAGGATGTAAAGCGCCTTGCAATTTTTTGGTTATTTTGTATAGTTTTGACCCTTTTGTTGTGCTGAGGAATTAATCCTGTGCCATGAATGACTCCAGTCCTGTGTTGACGATGTGGAGTTCTTGTCGCCCTGTGCGGACGAAATTTCAGTGATAACAAATGCCCCCTGATGGATGAGGTTAGGAGAAAAACGTATAGCCGAAATCCATCAATGTTTCTTTATGGATAATGGTGTTGTAAGGGAGAGAAAGAATGAGACCGTGTAGAGCAATCCGTTTGGAGAAGAAAGGAACCGGTAGTTCCCGACCGTCTACAAGGTGTGTATCAATATACAAGTGTGTACAAACGAGGCGGGCATGCCCCATGCTCGTGTGATGTAACTCTGAATAAAAAAATGTCGGAAGTGTTCGTGTAGACAACTGCAGTGCCCTCGGGGGCAGAATGATGAAGGCAGAAGACAATTCTGCAAAGGAACATACTCTGAACCAGCGGTAATGGTCGCGGAGGAAAAAAGCGACGGTGATGTGGGCAGTGATGGCCCGGCCAAGGTCAGAGGTCTTTGGCAATGGATAATAAAAACTGCAATAGTCGCAAAGTAAGACCCACCGCAACATGAGAAAGTGTTGGCGTCGAATGTTATGGGGGTCAACGACATCAGGGAGCAATGGTGTGTCCCCCTGTGCCATCCGATATCTCTCATTGGATGGGAAATGAGAATCAAGATATTGTCGCCCTTTTGGGAAAATGTGTTGATGTCGACAAAAGGAGGACGCGACTTCCAGAAGAAGAGGGCTCCATGGAATCTACTATGGTGAGGATGTGGCAGAGGTACATGGACGAAGTCAAGAAGTGGGAAGACTCCAGACTGCCCTTGGTTGGAGGGTGCATGATATAAGGCGTGGCCGCAACCGTGTTGACAAGATCGAGGGTCATGGGGACGAAAAGATCTGGGAGAAGTTGTGCCAGAGGCGAGGCAAGGTGAACAAACTCAGAGGATAAAGGTAAGTGACCTGGGTAATACTCAGAGGATATGGACGATGCCGACAATGGGAAGTGAGAAGTAATGCTCCAACCAAGGGTGACATGGGTTGCGTGTGGCCAAAAAGGGAAGTGGGTCATCAACGGTGACGACAAAAGTAAAGACGGGAAATAAAGGTGTTTGTACAATAAATAATGAATAAATGTGGGAAAGATGTACAAAATACAGAAACGGGTTCCCCAGTGTGGAATGAATGCCCCAAGGAGGGAAGAAATTTCAAGAAAACTGATGAAGGGTGGGGGCCCCATTGGTGAGTTTCTGTATGAGGTAGGTGAAATGAAGAGTGGTTCACAGATGGGCAAACTGATGGTGGATGAAATGGAGGGTTCATGATCCTGCAGATGTGCAGGTAAAAAGAACTGAAGCAGAAAGCGATGATCTGGGAGTCCATGTGGGAAAGCCAGCAAAATGAGAAGAAGGAGAATGTGGTTGATCTTCAACATGATAACAAACTAATGGGACTCCCATCCCTAAAGGGAAAGAACAGCATGAGTGTCATAAGTGAAAAAAGGTGCTATGAATGGGACAACTCATGTGGGTGAGAATGCTACCGGGTGACAGTACTGGAGATGCAACTGGAGGTGTGAGTACTGCAGAGCCGGGAATGGGTATCCTAAAGACCAATATCAGAGGGTGTGACTGGAAATGTAAATTCAATACATCGGGAGAGACTACATGCCAGTGTTGAGTATATATACCTGAAGGAATGATGTGAAGCGAAGATGACCAAGTACCTGCACATAGAACAACCAAATACCCAAAGTGAACAATATCTAAAGAGAATACCAAATATGAACATATATTAGATAAATGTGACAATGCGCGTGCGTACCTGGGCATGATATGAGAAAAAGGCGCCCCGGGGGCTCAGGATGAAAAGTGGCCCAGGGACAGCCATGATGTAGGTGGCAGGACGCTGATCCCGTGGTTAAAGACGGTTTTGAAAAACGGAGCTTATGGGCTCCTGTACAAAAAGAAAATGTAAGTGGGAAAAAAGGGCTTAGATATGGACAGTGGGACCATAATGCCATCCCAGGTGCACCGATACTATGGGCGATCGGGTGGTAGTTTGGGGGGAAGACATGTACTCCCCATTTGCTCGAGGATTGATGAAGAAGTATAATAAATCACATTCGCAGGAGCATTGGTATGGAGTGTCGGAGGAAACTCAGGACGAGATGTGTGGTGTGCCGTGGCTAATGTGTGGCGGACGTATGGTATAGATGGGAAATGGTGTGTATAATGGCCATAATCGGAACATATGGCGCAAGAGAATTTGGTTCGCGGCCCTTTGCTACTTGGGTTAGGAGAGGTAGCAGTAGTACTTGCTAGAGTGGCGAGTGGTGATGGTGTTGGATTGAGTGGAATGAGGTTCCGTAACTCAGGTACAGATGGGCATCTGTGGGTTGGGTGTCTGTCTTTCTCACATAGTGCACAAGGTGGTGGGATGTGTAGAGGAAGTGGAGCTGTGGGTTCTTTCTTCTTTCTCCTGCCCCCAGCTGTGGCAGGGGGGTTAGTGATTGGGGGTGTATAGGGTATGGTGGGTGTAAGTATGGGAATCGTCATTGGGATTCCTTCTGTTTGGGGAAGGGATGTTTGAGGAACCATCGCTGGTGGATGTAAATACCAAACTGGAAGTGCCAACACCATATTAGGGAGAGTAAGCGTTGTGGCTACTTGGAAAGCTTTGATACCGGGTGGAGGGTAAAAGAAGGGAATTTGAGTGAGGGGTTGGGGGATGGTTTCCCAAACGGGACTATGCTCTTGAGAGGATGTGGATTCGTGGACTGTTGGGGTTGACGATGGCGTAGGAGGCTCCAGCGGGAGTGGTTCTGCGACCATTGGGACGTCAGGAATGACTGAAGCCTCCTGAGGAGGAAGAGCATCCTCCATGTCAGTTCTTTTAGAGGAAATGACACACACTTGTGCTGAAAAAGATGGGTTTAGGAATGGTTGTGTTTCCCAACAAGTGCCCACCATGGGTGGGTCTTGGAATAATCTAGGGCCATTGTGGGCAATGGGAAAATCATTCGGGCAAACATGAACAAGGGGGACGATGTTTCCGATGTTGGCGGGATGGTTAGGCTCGTAATGTGTCAGTTGATCAATGGTGACAATCTTCCCATTGTGAGGAAACATGATTGTTTGAAAGACAGATGAGGCCACTGCCTTCATAGCATACATGTAGGTACGGCCAAATAAGATATTGTAATCGAGTTGAGCGTCGATAACTTCAATGTCAATGAGGATGGTTTTTCCCCCGAGTTCTATGGGGACATTTTGACAAAGCCCTATGGGAGATGTTGGTCAACCGTCATAAGCTCGAAGAGAGATGGTAGAGGGTACTAGCTCCGGGGAGCCAATTTTCTACCAGATGTCTTTAGACATGATGCAGGTGGATGCACCTTCATCAATGATACACTAATAAACTGTGGTGTTCCAGATCTTAACTGGTATCTGGAAACCTACTTGGGCGGTTAAACATGGTTCTCCATTATCGGAACCAAATGTGATCAACTGGGTGTCAGCTGTGTCGAGTGCCCCCAAGGCAGAAAGCAAGGATTTTCTCTGTGATGGGTAGGTTTGGAGGACCTCCAACACAGATATGGCTGCAGGAGACTGGGCTAAGTCATCAACTAGACTATAATTATGAGCAGCCTTAGCATGAGGGTTATGTACATTCCTTCATGGTATGCGAGGAATGGGTTCCGCGTTAGGACATGGAATCATCAATGGTTGGCCTATGGGAGCTGGTCGTGTTTCTGAGGTGGTTGAGGTAGAGTCGAGAGGTGTACTATATTGACGACTGTAAGTTTGCAGATGGATCTCTTCATTGGTGAGGAAAATATTGCAATCAACCGAATCCCTAGGTTGAGTGGTACCCGGGGTTGCAGATGGCCCCATTTTTGGTGGGGTAGGGTGGATCATGTGTTGGGTAGTCATCACACCTTGATGGGTAATGGGATTTGGTGGTAAGATGGGAGGGGGTTGTTGCACGTATTGTTGTGGTGCCTGCTGAGGGGCGGGTTGTGCAGGAGAAGGGGGAAGGCTCCCAGAGTCTTTGAACCGTTTGAAATCAGCGATTTGGGGGAAATGGTGAGTGTAATGACCGAAATCACCACAAAGAGCACAAGGGTGGATGGTTTTAATATTATTCCTCCCTTGGCGTTTGTAGTTGTTGCCCCCTTGGGGGTTTTGGTTGCCTTGGTTCTGATTGCCCCAAGATGGTTGATTTTGTTGGGGTTGATTCCTACCTTGACTTGGGTTGTTTTTGTTCTAGTTCCATCCTTGTTTGGCATTATTTGATGGATGGGTAGGGTTGGTTGTACTTAAGTGTTCAAAATTCTGGTACTGTTGAGCAGCGGAAGGTTGAACAAAATTCACCCCTGTATTTGGATGTGGGGGAGCCATAGGTTGTGGAGGCCTGGGAAAGGGGAAGTAAGGGTTCTGTGGTGGTGCGGCTCCATAAGGTACATAGGAAGGCATGGCACTTTCGCTAGTACTATAAGGTGATGTGGAGGAGGGACCACTTGTGTTTGGAAGAGGTGGATGTATGGGAGGTGTCGGTGGCGGTCCACTTATGGGTGGAGGAGTAGAAACAGGGTATGGTTGTTGGTAAGGGGGTGGGGGGTAATAAGAAGTGCCCCCATATGCTGGTGGGTGCCCCCATATGCTGGTGGGTATTGAGGGGTCCCATACATCGGTGGTGGTTGGGGTTGTGGACTATGATGCATGGTAGCACCTATTAAACTGTCTACTGAGTGAGACATTCCCGGTTTGTCCTGGCCAAATGGTACATGTTTTGGAAGATCAGGAAGTACTATGTACAAGTATCCTGACTGTGTGTAAATGAGGTCGTATTGTTGAGCTTTGCTAATGGCTTCCTCTTCAGATTGAGGGAAGGTGGAAGCTACATCCTTCCCGAAGAGAGCGACAAGTGATCTAAGAAACCAGTCAAGACATTCTTGCTTGGTGGTTTCTGCTTTGCATAAACTACGTCGCCTACGCCACTCATGAATGTGGTCGGCAATGTGGGTGGTTGAGGACTGTTTGAAATTGGACAGTAGTTCTAGACCATTGTCATGTCGAATGGGTAGTTGAAAAAAAGTTAAAAAGTCTTTGGCCAAGGACTCAAAGGTCGAGTGGGACCCTGATTTTTCTTCTACATACCATTTGGCTGAAGGGCCAGTAAGTGTGCGCTGAAATAATCGCAATCTGACAGAATCTTCCATGATGATATTGGAAGAAAACCATAGGTGAAAGGTCATGACATGATTGGTGGGGTCATCCCCTGCCTTTCCTTCAAACTTTGGTATGTCTGAAGGAAGTTTGGTTGGCATTGCATCAAACTTTGGTATGTCTGAAGGAAGTTTGGTTGGCATTGCAGGCCATGCAGCATCATGCAATATAGGATCATTAGTGAGCTTAGTGAGATCCGAAATGTTGAGAGAGGCCAAGTATGGAATCTGTAGAGGGGGTGGAGGGTTAACTCCGGCCATGGTGTGTTGTGAACCTGACCCTTGATGGGGACTAGGTGGGTTGGTGCTTCCTCCTTGAGAAGAAGTGGGTCCTCCGTTTCTGTGCAAAGGAGAGCTAGAGGACGGATGACCTTGGGAAGTGGACCCAAGTAAGGTAGAACCAAGCAAAGCTGATCCTAGGATGGTAGCACTCACAGGAGTGTGTGAACGAGTACGACCAGATACTCCCCCTAAGATAGGTGGGAGATTGAGCAAGCGTCGTGAACGACGGGGGTTCTGTGGTTCCCCTATGATGTTAGACTAATTGTGTGAAATGTGTGCAATAAGTGATGAGAGAAATAAGGAAACAAGAGTCTTTGTTGTGGTGTGCTTTACACAATATAGATATCCAAGTCAAACTGTAATCAAATGTGCATCATACATAAATGAACAAGAAGCATATATGTGGGTAAGAGGGTTTTTGTCCATGTGGGGGAATCAAAAAGAAAGCAAATGCTCATGTCCTAGAAGACGTAATGTCCTTCCTCTCAAATAGCACTGGATCTTCCAATAGCTCTCAATAGTGGGATCTAAAGTCACCGGAAGAGACACTAGTGAAGAATGAAATAACTGGTTATAATGAGGGGTAGAGGGTGCAATATCCTGAAAGAGCTGGCGATACCTCCCAATAGCCACACAAAATCCAATCAAGGTGCAATTGCAGCCCACAATCGCCACCTGGGTAGATGTCCTATCTCCCTGCCTTATGGTGATTGGAACGCTGGACTTGGAGGATTTGAAAGCTCCCTATTTGTCAACTTCTATGTTTGAAAAATGTAAGAACCAGATAACGGGGGATTATTTGGATACCTACCCCCGAAATCCTACCTAGACTAAAATCTTCTTTTGGCACCTCCTGTGGAGGACAACTTAGTGAGTTGTTTAGAAAGATTTTAAATGAAGTTGTTTTGTGAGGCTGGGGGTGAAAACCAACCTCGTTTGATTAAAAGTGGGAGTGGATAGTCCAATCAAGAAAAGATGGGGTGTTTTCAGAATCCCTATGGAGGAAACCTACTTAGACCACCACGTTTCAAGATAAGGCTATGTGAGTGTAAAAGTGGCTTTTGTGTGTGAGTGAAAGTGCACCAAATTTTAGTTATTTAGATGTCTCCTTGCAACATGTGGACATCGCTTGGTCCTTTACAAGAGTTTGATTACCTAAATCAACTAGATGGCATTGGTACAACCTTGCGGAATTTTAAAAGCCCTAGAAACTAGCATTTGGACATTGTGGTCCGTTACTATCCTTTAACTCTCCTAGTTTTCTGATCTAAGAAAGCAAAAATTCGAACACTATTCTAGCTTTGTTGACATGTGGGCATGTGTGGGCCCATTACAAGAATGTGTTTGACAAAATGAAACTAAGAGGGGTCTCCTAAGAGCCTTTGTCCTCTCCTAAAAGTTTGTTTGAAATTTTGTTTAAGGGAGATGAGATCGATTTCTCAATCCTTTTCTGATTCTCAAGATCGCTCAATGGCCCAAGAGAAGAGCATACTCAAGATTGTTACTTTCAACTTCTAGTCCCGAAATGTGAGCTTAGATGTGATTTAAGATCGATGTTTTAACTTAGATTTATAAACCAAAGCAAGCCATCCATGTGGCAAAAAGAAAAATAAGGGACAAATGAATTTTATCCTCCTAAGTGCCTATGTTTGCTAGATTATCCCCTTTATAAGTTGAGGGGTCTAAGTGGTGTAGTATTCAGAGCATACACATTATCATCTTAAGAAGGAAAAAAGTGATTTTCCCCACATCCAAGGTCTTACAATGAAAATTTTGGTTCAAATGCGCGACCTACTGTGTGGACAGAGGCGCATTTGGCGCGTGCGCGCTGACAGAATTGAAGATAAAAGCGCATGCGCGCCTGACGCGCACCTGTGGGCAGGAAAACCTGCGCGCCTATGTCAAAAGTCTGAGAAGAAAAATCCGGATGGATTTCTCTCCAATTTCTGGTGAATTGGCTGGCAAGCAGGTCGGTAGAGGCCGGTTTGTGAACCTGCAAGTCAATAACAGCAAAAGGAAAGCAAATAAAGCCCAAATGAGGGAGGAATTGATACCTTATCCCCAGTACGGTCGCCAATCTGTTTGCACTCTATTCGTCACTGTGTGAGAAAATTGGGAGTGCTTACATGCCCAGTTGGGCTCTGCTAGGCATGACAGCTGTAAGGTAAAAGGTTAGAAAGAAAACAACAAAGCTATTAACAAGAATTAAACAAAAACCAAATAAAACTATGAGCATGTGAAACAAATGAAAAACAAATGTAAATGGACCAATATCACCAATGTATTAGCTGATCTGATTGATGAAATCCAAAGACACACAATGGAGAAAGAGGACTTGGGTCCCTTCCCTCTCCAATGGAAGGCTCTTGAGGCCCTCAACTGATTGCTCTCCTTACAAAGAAAAGATGGAAATGTGGGTGAAAGAACTCCAAGCTTGTTCACTCAAGAGAGGGGTGAATAGCTTATGAAATGCAGCCTACATTGTGTGTTGCCAAAGAATGAGTCCTTAGCAATCTCAGCAGCATAACAATACAAAGAATTCCTTGAGAAAATGGTGGTCATTCATGGCTTTTTATAGCCAAGCATTGGGTTATTATGTGGCCTCTTTTGAATGTGAAAAGGGGCTCTTTAGGGCACAATTAGGTCTTTGACCAGCCCACCATGAGGATTGAGCTTGGATTTGGTGTCAAATCGACTTGGGAGCTGATCCATTAGTGGTTGGGAGGCCGACCAATTTCAATAAATGCACCGTTTAGAAGGCGCACGGGTTTTTCGCCCAATAGTCGTGCCTTGTGCACATATGCACGCCTTGTATGAAGTTGTTGCACGCATGCACGCGCGCCCAGAGGATGTAAAGCGCCTTGCAATTTTTTGGTTATTTTGTATAGTTTTGACCCTTTTGTTGTGCTGAGGAATTAATCCTATGCCATGAATGACTCCATTCCTATGTTGATGATGCGGAGTTCTTGTCGCCCTGTGCGGACGAAATTTTAGTGATAACACCAACTTTGTTGAGATGGTAAATATTATAACAGCCATGTTGAGGAAAGGAAATGAAGTTAAATGGACTGCTGAGTCTCAAAATTCCTTTGATCAGATAAAGAAATCCTTGACTGAAGCTCATGTGCTTATCAGCCCTGATTACTCAAAGGATTTCCTTATTTTCTTTTTTTCCTCATTCAATACTATTGCAACTGTCTTATTACAGAAAAATGTTGAGGGTTTGGAGCAACCCATTTCTTTCTTCAGTCGGGCATTGAGAGATGTAGAGATCAAATATGACATTATGGAGAAGCAGGCTTATGCCTTGGTGAAAGCTCTCAAGGCTTTCAGGGTCTATGTCTTGCATTCAAAAATCATTGTGTACATCCCTTCAGCTACTGTAAAGGAGATCCTAATTCAGCCATACATAGATGGAAGGAGGAGTAGATGGATCACCAGAATCCTTGAGTTTGATCTTGAAATAAAACCCACTAAGATGATTAAAGGCCAGGGTTTAGCTAAGTTGTTGGTTGAATCTAATTGTAAAGTGTTGGGGGTTAACTTCAATAACACTTACTTAGAAATTCAGCAAGCTGAATTGTCTGATGGCAGTCCTCAAGACAGTCCCCCATTAGTAGAATGCACCTGGTATGGAGACATTATATATTTTCTACAAAAGTTAAAGCCTCCTGATGGAATGGGGAAGAGTAAGGAAAGAGATTTAAATCTCAAAGCAATCAGATATTGCCTTATTGACCAGATCTTCTATTGGAGATACCCTCTAGGGGTGCTTCTAAGATGTCTAGACCCACAGGAGGCCCAAGAGATTATGTCTGAGTTTCATGAAAACCTATGTGGGGGACACCATTTCTGGAAAACCACAGCCTGCAAAATTCTCAGGGTTGGGTACTACTGGCCCACCTTATTCACTAATGTCTACATAAAGGTTAGAGCCTACATCAAATTCTAAAAGTTCTCAGGAAAGCAGCAGCTCAAATCTCTGCCACCAAAGCCTGTAGTAGCTTCAAGACCCTTTCAACAATGGGGGTTGGACTTCATTAGGGAAATTCATCCTGCTTCAAGTGGCCAACACGGGTGGATTTTAACTGCAGCAGATTATTTCACCAAATGGATAGAAGCTATCGCCACCAGGAGTGGTTCACACAAAGTTATCATCAGCTTCCTGGAGGATATCATAGCAAGGTTTGGCTGCCCAAATAGAATTATCACTGATAACACTGCATCTTTCAAGTCTGAGCCCTTGATCAGATTCTGTGAGCAGTTTGGGATTTAGCTCATTCACTACACTCCCTATTATCCTCAAGGCAATGGACTGGAAGAGTCTTCTAATAAGAGTCTAATCAATCTCATCAAAAGATTTTTAGAAGACAATAGGAAGGCTTGGGATTCAAAACTCAAATTCACTCTGTGGGCTGATCGAGTGACAGCCAAAAGGTCCCTGGGCACCTCCCCTTTCCAACTTGTTTATGGAACAGAAGTTGTATTTCCCATTCAGCTAGCTCTACCTATAGAAAAATTCTTTCAGGATTATGAGGGAGAACCAGATGATATGGTCAGAAGAATTCATCAACTGGTGGAAGTGCAATAGACCAGAGAGTAGGTAGTGGACAGAGCTCATGACCATCAGCAGAAGATCAAGCAGGCCTTTGACAGGAAGGTCGGAAAAGAGGAATTCGAGCTAGGAGATCTAGTGCTTAAGTGGGATATCCCCAGGCAGGATAGAGGCAAACACAGTAACTTTGACACCCTCTGGATTGGGCCCTTTAGGATCTTTGAAGTATTCTTGAACAACACCTACAGGTTGCAGGATTTGGGGGGCGAAGAAGTTTTTAATGGCCCATTGAATGGGCATTTCCTAAAGAAATGTTTCATTTGAGCCTTAAGTGGCTCTTTTGTTGTTGTAAATACATTTTTTTGTTTGTTTTCAGTTTCAATAAGAGACTCCATAGCCCAACAGCAAGGCACTGAAGCTGCAAAAAGAGTTCTTGGCAGCCCACAGGGGGCATGACATCCCCCATGGAGCCTAATGTTATCACAAGAAACATGTATGGGGTGTTTTCCTTATGAATGGCCCTCCTTTGGCGAGAAAAAGGGAAGAAATGGGTCAAAAAACCCACTTATCCCAAGTTTGGGGTGCAAAATATGCATTGTGCTAAGCAATAGGCAGATCTGGGCAGCCTGAATCTGCGCACCTAGATCTGCGGTCGGGATTCAATTCTAGACCCCCCCCCCCC
>CBVK0100793572.1:699-16817 GCA_900067695.1 Picea abies | reverse complement strand
TTTGGCTAATAAACCAAACTGTGTATTTACCCACAAGAATAAAAAATTTTCCATTCAAACCAATTCATAATTTTCTGCTAAAAATGCACCGGAACTCACTTTGAAGCTTGCATGCAGGTACTCATCTTATGCTTGGTCAATGTCGAGCGCTTTCTGCCACCTTCACTATGCGTCGTGAGCAAAAGAATAACACATGAAATAGATAGATAGAGTCAGAATACCGATTCCCCTATTATATAGGGTTCTAACATATCCATCCAAGATCGCTATTATAGTTGATCTACCCCCTCCTGCAACAATTAAACAGTTGTGCACTGCGTTGGGACACATAGGCTACTACAGGAATTTAATTAAGGGATATGCTCAGATTACAATGCCCATGGAGAAGTTGTTGAAAAAGGATTTTCAGTTTAGTTGGACTAAATAATTCCAGTGGAGCTTCGACACACTGAAAGAGAAAATGGTTACTGTGACCATTTTAGTTTTTATAGATTGGGCTAAGGAGTTTCATGTACATGTCGATGCGTCTTCCATCACTTTAGGAGCTGTATTAGCACAACTGGGAATAGGAGACATTGACCATCTGTTATCCTTTTCTAGAGGGAAGCTATCCACAACTGAGATTAATTATACCACTACTAAAAGAGAGGGATTAGCAATGGTGTATGCACTGCAGAAGTTTCACCACTATTTGTTGGGAGGACACTTTAAAATTTTTACTAATTACTCCGCGTTGAAGTACCTAGTCAACAAGCCAGTGTTGGGGGGAAGGATATGCATATGGCTTCTGCTATTTCAAGAGTATGATTTTGAGATCATAGTAAAACCAGGAAGAATGAACAAGGGTCCTGACCACTTGTCAAGGTTTGAACATGGAGAAGAGCCCACTAATTTAGAGGATACATTGTCGGATGCACATCTACTAGCTATTAGAAAGATCGATGGCCACTTCACAGAAATAGTCCAGTTCCTGTCAATAGGAATGGCACCTAGTGAGTACACAATTCCACAAAAGAAACAACTAGTAGTGCACGTTGCAGATTTCTCACTTATAGTTGGACATCTATACAAAATGGGCCCAGATGAGATATTGCGAAGGTGTGTTATGGAGGAAGAAAGAACGTTGATCCTTGAAAAATCTCATGAAGGCATCACAGGAGGACATTATGTAGGTAAATAAACTTCGCAAAAGGTTCTTAGAGCTGGCCTTTGGTGGCCTATCTTACACAGAGATGCTAAAGACTATTCTAGAGCCTGCGATGTATGCCAGAGAGTTGGGAAACCATCCAGAAGAGATGAAATGCCATTGGAACCACAATTTACCCTACAATTATTCGAGAAATGGGACATTGACTTTGTTGGACCTATAAATCCACCAGGAAAGTGCACAGGAGCAAAGTACATAATTACATTGACATAGTACTTAACCAGATGGGTCGAAGCAAGAGTAGTCAAGGACTGTAGTGTAAATATCGTTTCCCCCTTCATATTTGATGACATCATAACCAGGTTTGGATGCCCAAATATCCTCATGAGTGATCAAGGTACACATTTCATCAATAAGACAGTTGAAGCCTTGACTGAAGAATTTGCATTCCACCATCAGAAGAGCACACCATACCACCCTCAAGAAAATAGGACAATTGAAGCATTCAACAAGATTTTGGAAACAACATTAACCAAGATTTGTTGGGTGAACAAAGATGATTGGGACTTGAGAGTACCAGCAGTGTTATGGTCCTATAGAACCACTTGCAAGAATCTAACAATGAAGACCCCCTTCAAGATGGTATACGGTCTTGAAGTTGTTGTTCCCATGGAATATCTAGTACCAAGCCTGAGAATTGCTACTTTTACAGATATGGATGACACTAGAGTTGTTCAAGAGAGGCTCACAAAGTTGGTCGAACTTGAGGAAGATCGATTCATTGCAGGATTCCATTAGTAAGTTTAGAAGGAAAGAGAGAAGGCCTATCATGATAGGCACATCAAGAAGAAGGCATTTAGACAAGGAGATATAGTGTTGGTTTATGACAACAAGTTCATAAAACATCTTGGAAAGTTCAGAATGCATTGGCTAGGGCCATATGAGATCACTTATGTTATAGAGGGAGGAGCTGCATAATTGAAGACATTGAATGGAGAATGGAAGGAAGGATTAGTGAATGGGAGTCGACTGAAGTTGTACTATGACAACCAGCTGCCTCACAGCTCTCAGTAGAAGCATGAAGAAAAAGGGTCTAGGTACCAAGTGCAGTTGAAATTGGGTACCAGACATGGAAAAGACAGTCTGCACAAGGAGGAACATGAGACATAAAGCAGAAATTAAAGGTTGCACTGTGTAGTCTGAAGTTAAAGTACAACAGAAAAGTCAGATCGAAGTGCCTCAGGATGAGTCACAAGTGAGTGTTGGGGGCCTGTTGGCCCTGGGTTTTTAAATGAAGTGAAGATCAAGGAGGAAAAGGGAGAATGCAAACTTCATGGAAGACACAGTGGTTGTTATTGGGCTGAAGTGAGAAAAGAGCAGAAAAGATAGAGCGAAGCCCGAGAAAGAAATCTGTTGGACGAGGATATCAAGTATGACAGATAAGTAAGAAAGAAGGATCGTGGACATGTCATCAAGCAAAAAAAGAAACCATTTGATTCTTTGGAGCACCACACAATAAGGAAGGTAAGACAGGTTGATGAATCCCTAGAAACATGGGTCAAGTTGATTTAGTATTTTAGACACCTAGGGTTTTGGTATCTAGGGTTTTGGACACCTAGGTTTTTACCTAATGCTATCGGTGAGCTATTGTAATATATAAATAGAGGTCAAGAGGACCTGGGTCGGGTTGGTATCAAGATAGGTTATCATTGTTGATGTGAGTGATTATTTTATCATGAGAGAGAAGTGTTGAGCATGAGAGCCTTCTGGATTGTAAGATCTTCAGCTAATTGCAAAGATCAACCCTACAACTGGGTGCACAGGGAGGGGAGAGAAAGAGAGAAGAAGATAATATCTTCTAGCTAAGAGCATAGAAAAGAACTGTATGATTTAATCCAAATATAATATAGCATGGTTCTGTGGACGTAACCCTAGAGAGAGAGTGAACCATGTATATTTCATGTTGTGTGTGATTGGTATTTGGTGTTTGTCATTGACATATTATGATTGCATTACTGCTTTGGATATGATAAGTAGATGAGAAGAATATATCTAAGCATATAAGTGATATATGAATGATGTATTATGCCTGTATTAGATCCACTTGATCTGCCCTTTGGTTGTAGACATCTTTGTCCTGCAACCCCCTCATAATTGCTTTGGGTTAGACTGCATCTGCTTCACAAGTGTTTCTGAAAGGGCCAATAGTTAGGGATTGTTGGTGTGCTCTAGGAGCTAAAACCTAGGTTTTCCCCTATTCCAACATACATACCCATATTAATGTGCGGTCTATTCTTGCACATCTTCTTGTGGAGACTTCGTGTAGCCTCTACTGCTAATTTTCTAAGCCTATATATGATTCTGACACACATGAGGTGATGCTTTGCCAACTGAGTACCCCATATGCAGTTGGGTTTACGTAGTATTCATCTCACACAGTTTTTCTATAAAAATGGTTAATTTCCTATAGGTCCAAGCAAGTAGGCTCTATGAACCTTCCCCTTCTAATGGGTCCAATGGCACAATGACTCTGTATTCTCCTGACTTGAAGGTCATCTTCTGCATCTTTAAGTTGATTATGGCCTAGTTATCAAACACCTAATCCAAGCCAAGCATTGGTGGGTAAGGTGTTGTGCCATCCACTATCTCGATCACTTTGAAGTCGACTTTAGTCCGCACTCCATCCAGGTCTACTGCCACTCATTTTAGTCTTCCAATTGGTATAACTCTATGTTGATTTGCTAGTTTCATTTGAATCGGTGAATATCCTAATGTGGTCTCTCCCATACATTGCCATGTCTTCTTTCGTAATATATTGAATTCAGATCCTAAATCCAGTATAATATCTCCCATGTTGAAATATCCAATGTTGGCATTTTCCCTGAACTCTCTACTTTTTCTCCTCCTTGTATGTAGGTGATTGACAATTTTATGTTGTAACTTTCCTTCTTCTTCTGCGCTACATATTTCTAGCATGTTTTTTAATAATTTAACAGAGGATGGATCATTTAGTAGTTTTACACATGATTTCAAAAATCCTTAAACCATACTTACTTGTCCCAGGGGCTGTGTTTCTTTGGTGTGATCCAATAATGGAGGCATCTCATACTCTAGTATTTCCTGACTATGCTACGCGGTTGATGTTGATGCAATGTATGGCTTCAAAAATTATTTTCTGGCTTGCTTGAATATCTCCTTCTTGTTCTATGAGTCAAATTGATTCCTTGGTTCAACATTCTTCTTCACCCATTGGTGTTGTGTTGTGGCCTGTCATACTGCGTCATTTCTTGTTTTAGATCCTCCCCATGTAACTATGTTGATGTTTCTTCCTTCATCCCTTGCTTCTGCTGAAATCCGCTGAATATTTTGATTGTTCTGATTTATCTTCTCTTGGATATTCCCCAATAGTGTCAGGCATTCTGCCGTGTCATGATCTAATGCATGAAAATACATATAGGTCGTTGGTGGAAGTGGACATTCTCTTGCGTAGTGTCCTAGTTGTTGATAATTGTGACAATTCACTAGTCCTCTACCTCTTCCTCTGCCTCCTCTTCCTCTTCCTCCACCTTTGTAGCCAGCTCGATCCCCTCGTGGTGCATTATACTGAGGTGTCTGGTTATACTATGCAATATTATAGTGTGGTTGCGTGATATTATACTGTGGCTACACAGTGTTCTATGGGGTTGGTACTTGATTAAACTAGGGTGTGACTTTCCCTTCATCATTTCTGCCTGCACCCTATATGCATCTGAGGTTCTTTCCCTCATCAACTCCATGGTTCTACAATCTTTGTCATCATGGCCCACTCACTTGCAAAAGTTGCAATACGAGCTCTTCGTCACTGTCTGGTACTTCTGCATCATTGGGAAATGATATGGATTGTGACCCTGTTTCTTACAGATCTCACACCATAGTCCTCTTGTTGGTAATGGATTTGGAATTCCTGCTTCCATGTACTACGTGAATGCTGGAAATCCATTTTTATGGCATCCTTTGTCCTACATGTGGTACACCAAACGACTTCTCTTTTTTCCTTGTTCTTGTTTTGGTTTAGCTGGAATGTTAAATTCTTTAGATATTCCTTCAACTCTTCGATGGATGGATCTGTCTTCTGAAATTGGTTCTCTTCCAGTTACAAGGTTGCCTGCAAAGCCTCTATCTACGTCTGAAAATTTTGTTGTTGCAGTGGATATTTCAAGTGTGGTAACAGTGAATTGACGAACAAGTGCCTATTTTTCATATCTGTCATGACGTATTTTAGCTTTCCCTTTAGTCATTTGAATCTTTGGTCAATATCCCATACAGATTCTCCTGGTTTATGTTTGATCTCTATCATCTTGTTCATGTATTGGTCCTCTGAACTCAGCTTCTGGAGCTCGTTTATCAACAACTTCTTGATATCCCCAATCATTCTAGTTGTCCCTAGCAGAATCTTTGTAACTAAACTCATATGCCAATCTAGTGCGCAATCTCTTAATGTGATATCTAACTATGCAAGTTTAGTGTCCTCATTTGTGATCTATTTTTCTTCCCAAATATTTTCACAGATAAATAGGTTCTTTTATGGGTCCTCCGATGCTTCTCTTTTGAATTATGGTAACCTGATGGTTGGATCATGTCCTACCATCTCAAATGTTGAACTAATACCTCTGTGCGGTGTAGATACTTGACTAGTGCTTCCTGAACTAGCTCCCCCTATTGTTGTTCCTTGTGTAGATGTACTTCCTGCTGTCTTCCTTTTCTCAAAATTTGGTTGTCTAAACGGTGGTGTTATTCTTGGTGTATTAGTCGCACATGGGTTTATGGGTTCCACACTAACACAGATATGGATAGGAGTGTTGCCTTCTACTTCCACTATTGGACCTCTTGTCTTCCTCTCGTATGTTGTGTGCAAGATTTCATCAATATTCTCCACATCTCGGAGATACTCTACCTCCTCTTCATCACTTTCCAAGCCTTCCGTCATGGCTACGACTCTCTTCTTGGTGTTCACATTATATTGGTAGGGTACTCCGTTGCACATCCTTCTAGTTGTCGCCATGATCCACTTGATCTGGTCGTCTTCCATCATAATTGGGTCCAAGGCCTCCTCCTTCTTTTCTTTATCCCCTTCTCCTTCCATTTATCCTTTTCTTGTCAGTGCTTCCCCCCATCCCCCATGCACACAGGGAATTTTATCTCTCTAAATCCATTGTCATTACACCTTTGTTATATAGAAATATCTTAATGGAAGTATATAATGATCTGATGTACCTACCCTGAGGTCCCTTCAAGAATTCTTGTTCATCCATGTTGCATGACTTTATTGTATCTACTGCAAAATCTATGATAAATCTGAAAACAATGTTGTCTAACCAGAAATATATTGCGTGCATAAACTTATTATCAACTCGTTGTAGCTGCGCGATCTCTTCAGGATTCCATTCTACTTGTCTGATTTGATTCATCGGATGGTTTTCTTTCAATTGTTTGATCCACTCCTACAAAATGTGTGAGAACTCGCAGAAAAATACTTCATGCAAGTCGGTGAATACTTACTTTTCCAGAGATTTGCACGGTGTAAGCTTCGGGTTTCTGTTATCTTTCTACGCAAACTATAGCTCCTTTGTCTTCAACCAGATTTATATCTCTACCTTCATGGGATTCCATGGTCTCAACATCCCCTTTTAGATTCACATTCTTTCACCTTCTTGTCATATGATCCCGTATTGTTTTGACGTTTCTTCAACAGATCTCATATGCTCAATCCCCTTGCCTTCCAATCAGCCAACAACATAAACATTTGTTGATTTTTTCCATTTATCTATCAACTCTTATTAGTATTGAGGGATTTTGATTTTGATTCTCATTGACAATTACAAATTGACCCTAGTTTAGAACTAAGAATCTTCCAAACAAAATCCCTTAAAGACTATCAACCCCTCTAGTAATCCAGAAGGCAACGTAGTACACAAAGTGCACTATGCAGTCTCACCCGAGATAGCTCTATGGGTGGCTGCAATACTTAGGTGTTTGCAACCTGGGATTGAGAGATATCTATGTTTGTTTTCCATAACCTTTATTCAGTCCATTTAACATCTTGTTATAACAATTATTCTATGCATGCATGCAAAATACCATATCTACTTAACTACTTCATTAATTCAACATTCATCAACTAATCAGACACAAAGATACATTCATTCAGTCACATGACATAGTGTTACCATGGTTCACTCTCTCCTGGGATATGTCCACAAGAATTTGGCTCTCAGGATTTTATTTTAGTTTGGAAATCTCCCATGCCACGTGGGTTTAAAATCTTAGTTCTTCTCCTCTCTCACAGGCTCCTCGATCCCTGTGAGGCTAACTAGAATGTACCAGGATACTCAACTTGCGATCTAACCCTTGGGATCGAGTCTCTTATGCCTTCTCTAGATCATCATCTTAATGACTTAAACTGTCCTTACAATTTTCTTCCTCTCTGTCCCTCTCTTCTTTTCCATCTCCCCCTATATCTCTTGTTCTATATGTATATATATCTCTCCTCCTCCTAAGTACCACTTATTTATATATTTGGCTCACCAGCCATTACAATGTATTACAAAACCCCTAACCCTAGCATCTTTAGGTCTTCCACGCATGCAAGCATATTGGTTTTCCTTCCAGCTATTGTTTTCCTCTTGCATGCTTCTCTTCCAAAAATAACCTTTCTTCTCTATTCGGCTTGCATCCAACATAGTTGAATGAGTTTTTGTGAACCAGAATAAAAATGAATTTTGGGGGCTTTTTTATTTGAAATATCAGTTTGGAATTGTTTCATACACAGGGATCCCTTTTGATTCCACTTCGTGAAAATATGTAGTGGTTAAAATAGTCCCTATGGTAATGTTGTGGTCCTCAGTCTATCCATTCTTCGATGGTTGGTTGTGATTATTGGAATACTATGTCTCCTTGAATCTATTGTGCGCGAGATGTGCTATCACTGTTGAATGTTTCTTGGGAAATAAATTATGAAATGATTCATGTGAAATGCAATTTCTAAATGAAAAATGAACAACCTTGAAGTGAAACACCAGTTCTGGAATTTTGGAAACATAGTGTTGAATTTCAATTTTGAAACAGTAAAGGGTTTGGAATTTTAATTGATTTTGAAGATGGAATTGTTCAGTATGGATAATAATAGAACAATAACCATTGGAGTCTCTTCAATTATACCATTTTACACATGCTACACTCCCCTTATTATCCCACTTACACCTTTACACTCCATGTTCTATTATTACTCATTTTTTAGGAAAAATCTATTTGAAAATATAAGAAATGGATATGGAGGATTGGTGTTTTGGGAGATGGCTATATACATAGTTGATTTTTTTTATGATTGGTTGAAAAATATCCATGTATATTTCCCCCCTCCATGATATCATTTTATGCACAATACAAACCCCCCATACTCCAAATGACCCTATAAACCCCATGTTCGTATGGAAATTAATTAATGAAAGTTTTATGGATGGATTACATGTGTTTGTAGTAAATAATAGAGTCAACTCTTGATTTATTTGAGTGGAGTTGCATGTATGGGTTATTAATAATTTTTCACGACTGATTAAATATTGCTACAGGATGAGTTTTTTCAATAGGGGCAGTAATAACCAGAATAATAGAGGTAGATGTAACTGGCAGCGAGGCCATAGAAGGCCTCAGTTTTCAATTCACTTTGATTTCAATCCACAAGAGTTGAACCAGATGTTTCAAGCCAGGTTTTTAAATTTAGTTGGTCATGGTATATTGCATCCCCAACCTAAAATACCCCCATTTCAACCTCCACAAAATTTTCTTAGCATTCATCTTCCTCCACACGTATCAATGCAGCCTAAACCACCCACTAACGATGGTTGGAAAGAAATTTTTCATCAACCTGTCTCTCACCGCCATGGTTGGCCCACTGTGTCATTTCCTTTACCACCACCACCACCAGTTAATCCCAATTCCCAAGTTCCCCATGTTGTTTTTCCAGTATAGTCCTTGTATGCTAGCAAAAGACTAAAAAATGATATCCCACAACCTGTGCAAGACAAAAGGAAAGCAGTGGCCTCCCCCTCCAGTTCATCTAAAGAGTCTTCCAAGTCTGTGTCTTCACACCTCCACCTAAAGGATGATTGCTCTCATGTGATCAACACAGTGCATCCCCAAGGTTCTAATCAACCAAAGGCTACCACAGAAAATTCAAGGCAGGACAACAGTGAAAAGAGGAAAAATTCCTCCCACAACAAATATGGATTTTGATGATTTTGATGTTGTTTAGTAATGAAGACAATATTTCATTATTTTGACCAAATTTTTGGACAACAAGATTTTATTTAGGCATCTTTTGAGGATAAAATGGATATATTTTGTTTTGGATATGATGTTGTTTTTTGGATATGATTATATTACATTCTTCTGATATTTATTATCGAGTGCATATATATGAAGCGAGAGTTACAAGGAGATTCTTTGAATTAAATGATTTGGATATTTGTTTTTATAAAAGGAAATAAACGGGGGTCACAAGGGGTCCCACCTATTTAGTTATTATTAAATACCCTTATTTATATATTATTATTAATCATTTCTCTCAAACTAATTAGTTAAGCCAATCTGGCTTAACTAAAGAAAGTAGTTGAACTACCTCAACTTATTGAAGAGGCATAAAATCTTAATCAAATGAAGAGACAAGGAGAGAATAGAGGAATAACTACAACCATAAGGTTTTCTCTATACTAATGAGATAATTTTAAGTTTCATTCATTTTGAGTTTACTCGAAATATTAATCCTCTTGATGACAACAAGCTCTTATTGAAGGCAACAAGATTCAAAAACTGAATCACATATTTCAACAACTTGTTTAAATGTGTATAATTTGTCTTCGAAAATCTGTGTATTTTTGTTTGTGCATGAATTGATTTTCATGGCTAATAAATAATAACTTGCAGATTCAAGTGACAACAATTTGTGGCAAGATGATCAAGATATTTAGCTTTGGTTTTCTTCTTGATTTTCAGAGTCTTTTTGTTTGGTTCCCATCGAAGGCTTCTAAGTTTGATTTTGGTCCCTACCCTCACAGGGGTTTGTAGAGAGAACTCAATTTTTGTATCTTAGAATGAAATAAATGAAAAATTAGATTATTGTTTCAGTCTCACACATGTGTTTTAATGATTTGGTTCATTATTTTGCTTTGATATCCATATACACATATATCTAATTTATGTATACATTTATGCAACTTTGTTTAATTTTACTTCTTTTTGCATTGAAATATACAACACATAAAAACTAGTCTTGGTCCTTTCTAATTAATACTTGTGGATTAAGCGATTGTTTTTTAGGCTATAAACCCCAGGTGACATTCCCAACTATCTTGTCTTAGCCCGATAAGATATGAAAATGCTCAAGTAAGGTTTTTCCATAACTTTTCCTCGACATTTATTTAGTGACCATACTGGGGAGATCTTCCATATTTCTCTGGCTGATCGCACTCACGGTTATCTTTAATTTTTTATGTTTTGTTTGAATAATCCTTGACTGATTTTTCCATGAAAGCACAGGTTATAAGACAACCCAATATTGGAAATGGTATTAACAAACAAACTAGCATTGCTTTGACTTTAGTTAACACTATTTTGGAAACTGCTAGTACTTGAGTTGAACTTGAGCACTCCTGGAAAGTAGTTGAAAGAGATATAAGTATTCGTGAACGTTGTAAAGCTAGGTAAAGGTATCCCATAAATCAACAACAATTTGTCTTTCCCTAAATCCTTGGTTTTTCTTTTCATGTCCTCAAATCCTCACATTTCTCTCTCGAAGAGGGTTGTCCCCTGAAGCTACTTCCATATGTAAAATAGGAAGGAGGAAAGTCATTATGTCAAACCACGAAAGTGCTCTAAGGAGAAATTTATCTAATTTTTCTAGTTCACCTTCATCACCTATACTTATTACCTTCAACATGACATATGTGGGTAGTGGTAGTGGAACCATAGGTGCATCCTCCTCCCAACCTTATGCTTCATCAGTAATTGGTAGTATATATAGCCATCATGTCCCTATTCAATCCACTAATAATCCTACTAAGGTGATAAAAAATTATGGGCTTTTTCAGTTCAAAGAAG
The DNA here is from genome assembly GCA_900067695.1 of Picea abies. Lineage (NCBI taxonomy): Eukaryota > Viridiplantae > Streptophyta > Pinopsida > Pinales > Pinaceae > Picea > Picea abies. The sequence continues at coordinate 5,536 of CBVK0100793572.1, read as the reverse complement.
ATGTTACAACTACTCCATGGCACGTGTCTTCTCCCTTGAACCTGGAACCTGCTATTGGCCCACTACCAAATTTTAAGGAGCATATTCCTAAGTCCTCAGGGAACAATACTATTTCTAAAAATGAACACCTAGTGGCATTTTCTAATGCTTGTCATAATATCAGGGCTAACGATAACAATACATGCATGCGCTTATTTGTTAATTCCCTTGAAGGGAAAGCATAAACATATTTTTGTGATCTCCCTCCAAAAATCCTTTCCACTTGGGAAGAGTTGGTTTATTGGTTCAAGTCCACTTATGGACAATCCAAGATCCCAACCGAACAATTAAGGGAATATAAAAATATTGCTTATAAATATGGTGAAACTGTAATATTCCATATATAAAAAATATGCAGAATAGAAATAAAATGCTAGAAATGGGAGATAAACAACAATATAACCAGAACAACACCATGATAACAATGAAATGATATCAAAATAACACCAGAAGAGAACTTTGATTCTGAGAGCAATGTTCACGAGCCTCTTCGAGGGTCAACCTCTAGTCGAGTAGAGCTCTATTACAATGATATCCAAGCTAGGGTTCTCATACCCTCAACTCATATTTATACTAAATATGTCTATCAAAAGAACCATCTAGAGGAATATCCTTCTAGAAGTGGAAGCTTCTATTAGGTCTTCTTACATTCGACTTATTCTACCTTATTTCAAGGCCTGATTGATATTGACCTTTATTACATCTGAATATATTGTTCTACCTATGTGAGGGGTTAGGTCCCTAACATGTCCTCCCCCTTAGAAACAACCTTGTCCTCAAGGCTTGAGATGTGGAAATTGTTGCAGAATGGTAGTTGGTTCCCAAGTGGCATCTTTTGGAGTTGAATCTTTCCACTAGACTAACACTTCCTTGATGGTTTGTTAAATTAGGTGATGCTCATGCTCATCCAAAAATGATTGTGGTTGTAGCCAAATGGATCCTTCTTCATCCAACTCGGAAAGGTTGGTTTGAATTTGGCACTTAGTTCCAATCACCTTCTTTAAGCATGAAACATGAAAAACTTGATGTAGCTTAGAATGACTGAGAAAAGATAATTTATAGGCCACCTGTCCCACATGCTTGAGAATGGTATAAGGACCATAAAATTTGGGTATCAAATTCTGACAATGCTTAGCCTTGAGGGAATTTTGATTGTAAGGTTGTAGTCAAAGAAACACTTGATCCCCTTCTACAAATTGACGTTCAGAGTGACCTTGATCTGCATGTTGCTTCATGTGATTCTGTACCATGACCAAATTCTATTTGAGGGTATGGATAATAGCCTCTCGAACTGTAAGATTTTGGTCAACAGCCTGGACCTTTGAGACACCTGGTAAGTATGAGAGAATTGAAAGTGGATTTTTTCCATATACTACTTCAAAAGGAGTCATGTGGGTAGTTGTATGGTATGAAGTGTTGTACCACCATTCATCTAGGGGTAACCATTGAGCCCACTGATTTTTCTTTTTCGATGAAAAAAACCTCAAATATGTTTCCAAACTCTTGTTGACAACTTCAGTTTGACCATCAGTATGGGGATGATAAGTTGTGCTGAGATGTAATTGGGTACCTTGTAGCTTGAACTATTCTTGCCAAAAAAATTTGGTGAAAGTTGGGTCGCGATCAGAAATAATAGAATGTGGCATACCATGAATCTTGAAGACTTGATCCATGAAAATTTGAGCCATAGTGGATGTTGTAAATGGGTGTTGAAGAGAACAGAAATGAGCATACTTGGAAAGGCGATCAAAAACCACCATGATGATTGATTTATCTCCTGATTTGGGTAAGCCTGTAATAAAATTCATAGAGATATCCTTCCAAATAGCAAGTGGAATCGGAAGTGGTTGTAGTGTGCTAGGAGATTTGACTGTTTCACCCTTGTTGCATTGACACACATAACATTCAGTAACATAATTAACAATGTCTTGTTTCATACCATCCCAAAAATGTTTGACCATGTCATAGGTTTTGGTAAACCCGGAGTGCCCATCTGTGGGTGTAGCATGAAGCTCAGAAAGTACCATGGATTTAAGTTTTGATTGTTTACTTAAACACAAACGGCCTTTGTATCGAAGCTCATCATGGAGCCAAGAGTACCCTAGGGAAACTGGAGAATTGGACTGCAATTGTTGTATGAGATGTGAAATTTTTGGATAATGTAGCCATTCCTGGAGAACGGCTTGGAGACAATCTGGTACAATGAAGGAGAGAGGTAAAATGGATCCTTCATATTCATATTTTCAGGAAAGTGCATCCACAACCACATTGTCTTTGCATTTCTTGTAAATTATCTCATAATCATATCCAAATAGCTTAGTCACCCATTTTTGTTGCTATGGGGAGGAAATGCGTTGTTCCAAAAAATACTTGAGGCTTTGATGGTTTGTCTTAATTTGGAAGCATTGCCCCAATAGATAAGTGCACCACATATCAACGGCATGCAGAATAGCCAACATTTCCTTTTCATAGATTGATTTTCCCAAATTTTGTTCAGACAGTTGTTTGTTGGTAAAGGCCAAAGGCCAACCCTCTTGCATAGGGACAACACCAATTCCTTTCCCTAAAGCATCACATTTTAGGACAAAGGTCTTTGTGAAATCATGAAGGGACACGACTAGAGTTGTGCACATGGCCATATTCAAGGTTTGAAAATATTGAGAAGTTGTTGGAGTCCAAGTGAAAGATTTCTTTTTTAGGAGTGCAATGAGAGGTGCTACAATCTTTCCATAATTCTTAACAAACTTGCGATAATAACTTGTTAAGCCCATAAATCCACACAATATTTTGAGAGTCTTTGGGTGAGGCTAGTATTGCATAACTTCAATCTTTTAAGGATCCACCTTGACGTTGTCCTTGCCAAACAGATGACCCAAGTACTCGACTTCTGAGGCGCCAAAAGAACATTTAAATTGTTTCAAGAAAAGTTGGTGCTGAGAGAGTAGATGGAGAACTCGATCCACATGAGCAATATGGTATGTCCAAGTTTTTCTATAGATGAGGATATAATCAAAGAAAACTAAGACAAAATGATGGAGAAAAGGATGGAAGACATGATTCATGAGGCTTTGGAAGGCGGAGGGGGCATTACACAAGCTAAAGGGCATGACCAAAAAATCATAGTGGCCCTCATGAGTTCTAAAGGAAGTCTTAGGAATGTCTACCCCTTTCATACATATATGGTGGTAGCCAGAATGAACATCAAGTTTATTAAAGAACTGGGCGCCACTCAATTCATCCAAGAGGTCATCAATGACAGGAATGGGAAATTTGTTTTTAATGGTGAATTTGTTGAGGGCACGAAAGTCAGGACACATTCCCCAAGAACCTTATTTCTTCAGGACCATGACCATAGGAGACAAGTAGGGTCTTGTACTAGGGCAGATAACACCTACGTTAAGGAGTTCCTAAACCATTTTCTCAATTCATTTTTTTGGGAAAAGGGGTGACGATAGGGATGGATATTGAGAGGAAGGCTTCTTGGTACAAGAGGAATGGAATGATCATGAACACCATGGGAAGGAGGGAGTCCTTGGAGAGTGGAAAATACAACTTGATGTTTAGAGAGGATGGATTGGAGGTCTTGTGACATTGAGGGTGTCTCAGTGGCTTGTATGGCATGGAGTTGGGAAATAATGCCAGAATGACCTTTTTTTAGAAGCTTTTCCATGCAATGGGAACTAATGATCTCAGGTGAACCGACAATGATGCCTTCAAATTTATATTGTTGGCCCTCCTAGTCAAATTGCATGGTTAATTCCTTAAAATCCATGAGACTGGGACCCAAAGTCCTTAGCCAATCCACACCCAACACAATGTCACAACCGCCCATGTCGATAGAAAGAATATTAGATTTCAGGTGGTAGTCACCAATTTGGAGACGCACATTTTCACAATGCCCACCACATTTCATGGAGCTTCCATTGGTAATCATGATTTGGAAATTATTGATTGCATGGATATAGTAATGAGTTTCTTGGACAATGCAGCGACAAATAAAATTATGGGTGCTTCCACTATCAACAAGAATGATGACCTTCCTATGATTTATGTAACCGATTAGCTTGAGGGTTTGGGGAGTAGAGAAGCCAGTGAGAGCATTTAGGGAAATGATCGGTTCTACTTCGGGAGGGTCTGAGGGAGGGGTTATGTCAGTGGTTTCAGGTGACTCAGACATAAGGGGAGTTTCAACATCCTCTTCCAAAATATCCTCTGAGACGACCATAAAAATCTTTTGTTCCTTACACTTGTGGCCCGGAAAATATTTTTCATCACAATTATAACAAAGGCCTTTGAGTTGGCATTCAACCATTTCAGCCTTGGTCAATTTTTGGATCTTTAGTGGAGCAAGAGTAGTGGGATTTACTATTTTAGTGCAAGGAATAAAGGAGGGTTTCCGATTTTGAGAAGATACAACATGTTGTGCTTATTTATATATTTTAGTTGCCTCCACCCAACTCTAAGGCCAAGCCATGAGGACATGAGCATGAATATCATCCTTGAGGCCACTGATAAAACATTCTTGGAAAAAGGCATCAGACATGTCCTCTGTCCAAAAATCCAATTGCTCAAAAGAAACTATAAAGTCTTCCACTGCTCCAGATTGTTTCAACTTTGTCAAATGGCCTAAATGGTTGGTGTCAGTGTCAAAGCATTCATAAATCTTTGCCACAAAGTGTGTCCAAGAAATATACCCTTGACAGGAAGTTTTTCTTCATTGCCAACGTTCTTGATCTAGATGGAGAACACCATACTGGAGTTTGGCCAAGTCATCTGTAATGTCGTATAAAGAGAAATA
>CBVK0100793571.1:0-15460 GCA_900067695.1 Picea abies | reverse complement strand
TGAGTTTAGATGTTGCATTGGGATCATCACCATGCAACATTGGGATCATCACCATGATAATTATACCTTGCCTTGGTATCATCACCAAAGTGGCACATTATCCTTGATTCCTTGATTTAACTCCTCACTACTTTTTGTTCAGTCAGTTAACTAAAGACTAGTTGACTAGTTAACTCAGCTAGGTGGCAGTTCACTCCCGTAACTGCCTGAGAGACTAGAATAGGTGGCAGCTCACTCTCGTGACTATTGGTGTGTGTCCATATCACTCTATACCACCACTATGGCACATTGGTTCACCTCAAATCGAACTCATTGAGATATACATAGTATATCATGTGTAAATTATTCATTATTCACAATGGTTAATGAGAATTCTTCCATTATTTCTCTCCTTCTTCTTCTTTCTTCCATTATCTATGCAAATGTGTGTATCATTGTTTAGCTAGATATATTTTTTGTAGGTTCAACACATTTACATGGTATCAGAACCAACGGACTGCTAAGCAAAAACTACACCAAAATTTTTTACAGGTACAAAAGATTGAAGACAACAAAAAGATGGAATTCCAAAAAGAATTCATTCTTACACCTTACAACCATTTTGCATGGAAGGAAAAAATATTCATACATATTTGATCTAGAGGTTTTTATAGGTTAACCATGAATACAGATACAAAACTAACATCATCCATAGAAAAATCCAAATACTTAAATCGCATGGATGACGCACTCGGAACAATTTGCAGTCTTATCTCTCTTGATCTCCTTTTTCACATATCTTCCTGTAAGACTCCCAATGAAGCCTAGAAAATCTTTGAAGGGCTCTTTGGAAAATAGGATGAGATGAGGGGACACATGGTGGAGGTGGATATTCTCACATTGGATCCAAAAAGATTCGAAAATATCCAAGATTTCTTTACAAAATTCAAGGATTTACTGTCACAACTCAAATATTGCGGGGTTGATAAATCAGTGGAGGAGAAACAAATGGTTATCACCATTCTCTCCAAGATTGGTCCTAAATTTTTTATATTCATATATGCATTCCATACTGTCATATTTTCCTCTGGAGCCACCTTGAAGATTCCTTCTCTTGAAGACTTTATCAAATCCTTGACACAAGAGAAAACCAAGCTCATCAACATGGGAGAAATCAAAGGCCCAAGGGTGCATGCACTCACTGTGCATGATGGAAGCCAAAAATATCATAAATCTAAAGATAAATATAAGAAAAAATCTCATGCACATATGAAGAAGGAAGGGTACACAAAAGCCTTCACCGATGCCTCCAGGTCCAAAGGAGAAAATGAGAGAAATGTGCATACTATCACAAAGGATTCCATTCAGAATCTTCATGCATGAACAAAAAAATAGATTTGATGTCTCAAATAATTCAGCAAAACAATCTTGGAGATCGCATCCCCAAGGGTGCAAAGAAGAAGAAGCCAGAAGATTTGAATTCCAAGAAAGACAATTCTAGCCCTGCCTTGATTGCCATCAACTCCTCTCCCGATGCTTGAATTGTAGATTCAGGAGCATCACATCACATGGTTGCCTCATAAGTAGTATATTCTTTTTTGGATGCATGCAAAGGTCCTCCCATTCTGATGGGGGACAAATATTCTGTTGAAGTCACCGGCAAAGGAAGGATTGAACTCACCAACGGAAGTTTTGAGAATGTGTTGCATGTTCCCAAGCTTTATGTCAACCTTCTCTCCATGTATCAGATGATGAATTCTGGCACCAGAAAGAGATTCATATTCACACCAAATTCCTTGGAAATATAAGACATGTAAACCAATTCTAGGGTTGCAACCGGTGAGGTAAATCATCAGTCTAGATTGTATACATTTTCTGAATTCATTGAATCTGATTCTGCTTTACTGCTTACTCATGCTGATGAAAGTAGTAGGATATGGCATGAAAGGTTTGGACATTTGAATTTCAGATACATGAAACAACTTAGCAAGAATATATTGGTTGATGGTCTACCAGACATTAATTTCTCCAAGGGAGTATGTGAGGGATGTATACTCGGAAAACACCCCTCAAGAGAAATTCGACAAGGGAAAGTATCAACGAGCTTCTGCACCTTTAGATATGATCCATAGTGACCTCATGGGTCCTTTTCTGCATCCATTGATCAGCAAAGCGAGGTTTACTCTCATTTTTTTGGATGATTTCTCACGTTTTACATGGATCTACTTTCTCAGGAAAAAATCTGAGGTCTTTCAACACCTCAAAGATTTCAAAGCTTTGGTTGAGACACAATCTGGAAAGAAGATCAAAGTCCTTTGAACTGATAACAAGGGAGAGTATTTAAATCATGAGATCCATAATTTTTTCCATGAGGCAGGGATTAAGTTGCAACAAACAGTTCCCTACACTCCGCAGAAAAACAGAGTTGTTGAGCGGAAAAATAGATCTCTGGCATCTTGCATGTTGCATGCAAAGTCACTACCACAGAGACTATGGGCCGAAGCACTTAACTGTGCAACATACATCCAAAAAATATCTCCCCATAGATATGTCAAGGATAAGACCCCCTACGAGGCTTGGAGAGGCCTCAAACCGAAAGTGACCCACTTTTGCATTTTTGGTTCTCGTGCATCGACCCGCATTCCCTGTGAAAAGAGGAAGGCACCTGATCCACAGAGCACTGAGTCCATTTTTGTTGGATACCCTGATGGTGTGAAGGGATATCAACTTCTTGATCTTTCCTTGGACCATCTCATCATTGAGCGTAGTGTCTAATTCGAGGAAAGTGTCTCGCATGTACCTCAACAGCCGCATGTAGACACCTTCACTCTTCCACCTGTCTGAGATGATGAGCATGCACATGCCGAATCTTCTTCAGATGAGAGTTCTGATTTAGAGGACTTAGAGGGTTCAGATTCATATTCAATACAGTTAGATGCAGAGTCAGAGCATCCAGATGCAATTGCAGAGCTAGAATAGAGGCCCAAGTGGGCACAGACTACTTTTCAGGATGCATGGGATCTCGTTGGTGACCCAGCCGATACTAGGAGGACTTGATCTGATTTCGAGGAGCCTCTTGTTGCACTCACTGCCACTGAACCATTGCCTTCTAGGCATATTTTCTTGGTTCAGTCTTCAGATCCACAGTCTTATGGAGATGCTACTGGAAATCCCTTTTGGGAATCCGCCATGCAAGAGGAGTACAACTCCCTCCTCGAGAACCAGACTTGGGATCTGGTTCCCCTTCCTTCTAGGAGGAAACTTTTTAGATGTAGATGGGTCTACAGGACCAAGAGTGTAGTGGATGGAAAGATCAACAGATACAAAGATAGGCTTGTTCCCAACGGATTTCAATAGGTTCATGGTATTGACTATGATGAGACCTTCGCTCCAGTAGAGAAGATGGATTCCATTCGATTGGCCCTTTCCATTGCGACAGCTAAGGGATGGGAATTCCATCAAATGGAAATGAAGAATGAATTTCTTCACGATGATCTCTCTGAGAATATATACATGGAGAATCCCTAGGGATTTATGCACAACTCATCTTTGGTCTGTCGACTAAAGAAGTCCCTTTATGCCCTCAAGCAGGCTCCAAGGGCATGGTATGCCAAGATGGATTCCTACATGTTGTCATGGAATTTTGTACGTTGTAAATCAGACCCGAATGTATACTTGCTCAAGATGGTTGATTCACTTCTACTTTTAGTTATGTATGTCGATGATTTGATGATCACCAGTTGCTCGACTTCAGTGATTGTTGCAGTCAAGAGGATTCTTCATGACAGGTTTTTTATGACAGACATGGGTCCTCTACACTTCTTCCTTGGACTTGAGATAAGTCAGGATGCATCAAGCATCAAACTGTCTCAATCCAAGTATGCACAATATCTCCTTGAGAGATTTCACATGAAAGACTGCAAGTTTGCTCCGACTCCTTTCCTATCAGGAGTCAATCTTGAGGATGGTAGGGAGACTCCACTGGTTGACAACACACTATACAAACATCTAGTGGGGAGCTTTTTGTATCTCACACGCTCTATTCTAGACCTCTCATATGTAGTTGGTGCAATTTCCAGGTTCATGCAGGAGCCACATGAGCTACATTGGAAATCTGCAAAGCATATCCTTTGATACGTACAGAGCACCATCACCTTTGGGATTCATTATGAAGAAGAATCTACATTATATCTCATTGGGTTTACTGATTCTAACTAGGCTAGCGATAACATTGATCACAAGTCCACATCTGGTTACTCACTCAGTCTTGGTTCTAGGCCTATCTATTGGTTGAGCAAAAAGCAAGCTTCCATTTCTCTATCTTCAGCCGAGACAGAGTACAGAGGGGTAGTTAACATAACCATTCAAGCTATGTGGCTACAACATTTTCTCACTGAGTTGGGAATTCAGTTTCATCGACCGATCATCATCTGCTATGACAACCAGAGCACTCTGAAGTTCTGCAGATATCTAGTTCAGAGGTAGCAGATGAAGCACATTGATATCTACATGCACTACATCTAAGACTTGGTACACAAGGGGATCATTGACTTATAGTTATGTCCTTCAGGAGAACAAATGACAAACATTTTCACCAAGACCTTCAATGAGTAGAAATTCCATTCTCTACGAGGTCATCTTGGAGTGACGGACACAATTGCCTAGCAACTGTAGTTCTTATTTTTACATACATTGTACCTTGAGGGGGGGTTTTCCCCATGAGGTTTTCCCTCTTTCCTCACTTTATTTTCAGTGTATCTTTTGTACTTGGGTACCTAACATGGCCTCGTTACTGGGAACCAATCTTTATTTTCACCATAGTGATGTTCAGGGGGGGTGTTGGAGTTACTTCACAAACACCTAGGATTTCTTTTTCCTAAAGTTATTCCTTTTTTATTATTCATAATTAGTCATTATATAGTCTCCTATATTTTAGGGGAGAATATTCCACCTGGAGAATATTCTCTTTTAGTTGACACTTCAGTTTGACTAGATGTTGCATTGGGATCATCACCATGAAACATTGGGATCATCACCATGATAATTTGACCTTGCCTTGGTATCATCACCAGAGTGGAACATTAGCCTTGATTCCCTGAGTTAACTCCTCACTACTCTTTGTTCAATCAATTAACTGAAGACTACTTGACTAGTTAACTCAACTAGGTGGCAGTTCACTCACGTAACTGCCTGAGAGACTAGAATAGGTGGCAGTTCACTCCCGTAACTATTGGTGTGTGTCTATATCACTCTATACCACCACTATGTCACATTGGTTCACCACAACTTGAACTCATTGAGATATACAGAGTATATCATGTGTAAATTATTCATTATTCACAACAGTTAATGAGAATTCTTCCATTCTTTCTCTCCTTCTTCTTCTTTCTTCCATTCTCTCTGCAAATGTGTGTATCATTTTTTATCTAGATATATTCTGTGAAGGTTCAACACATTTACAATACTCCAGTATAAGGAATAATGTAGTGATGAAATGCCCAAATTCTTAATCAGGAAGAAATGTGTAGTGATTTGGCAACCCGAACACAGTTGTGCAACAATATATCTTGTTTGTTTTAATTTTTGTTTCCATCCCCAAGGATTAGGTATTCAAGGGTTCTACAGAAAAGGTTTTTCCTTGTGCTATATCTCTCTAATATATGTGTAGGGTCCAACAATAGTACTCGACCCAATATCTCAGGGCACCAACTAAGGAGGCTAGACCATGCCCTTAGCCATACTACCCGACTACCTAGGTACTAGAGAGTATATTCCTGTGTTTTTCTTGGTGGAACTATAATAGTCAGGCAGCTGATCATTTTATCTAAAGAGGGCTTCAGGAAATCTAGGTCGATCTGTACACAGGTGATGTCTGATGCGCTACCACTCGAAGGGGTACCAACAAGGGTTACAAGGGTGGCCAACATATGTGCGCTTAAGTACCACTTGTATTTCCTGCGTGTATGAATCCCTCAACCGCGGGTTTATGCGCATAACGATAGATCTCTGTGGCTTAAAGACGTTGGAATACGTCTCTACCCTAAAAAAATAATTTTAACCCACACTTTCTCTCGAGGAAAGTGCTCTGATACCACTTGTAATATACCAGATATAAAATGTATGCAGAACATAAATAAAAAGCTAGAAATGGTAGAATAACAACAATATAACCATAACATTCACCATAATAGCACTAAAATGAGAAGAGAATAATAACAAAAATAACACTTTGAATCTGAAAGCAATGTTCACGGGACTCTTCGAGGGGGCAACCTCCAGTTGAGCAGAGCTCTATTACAATAATATCCAAGCTAGGGTTCTCATACCCTCGACTCTTATTTATACTAAAAAGAAGCATCTAGAGGAATATCCTTCTAGAAGCAGAAGATTCTATTAGGTATTCTTACATCCACCTTATTTTATTTTATTGAAAGGCCTTATTAATATTGACCTTTATTATATCCGAATATATTTTTCTACCTATGTGTGGGTTAGGACCCTAACATGTGGGGCTAGTCACATGTGGACTTTCAAGAAGATTCTATAGGTTACAATACCCTCACACTAATTGAGGTTTGAGGCATGCAAAAATACTAACCCTAACCTTATTGACTATCAAGCTATGTTAAACAATTGCTAGGAAGAGAAGGGGTTCCAATTTTTTGATATTGTTATTTTTCTATAGTTAAGCAGAGCATATAGGAGTGAGATATTGAACCATAACAAAGGAGGTAGAAGATTTATGTAGCAACCATTTAGGGAACAATGTACATGGGAACTCCATAGTGAGTGCCCCTTTTTTTGTACTTGCATGTCATAACCGAGAAAAAGAGAGCAAAGCATAGGCCTTACCTTTTAGCCAGAATTTATCCCATATGAAGTTTTCTAGGTCACATATTGTGTTCATTTGTGTGGATGGTGTGTTCATTCACTTGTTTCTTTCATTTTGGTTTTATTTATTTCCACAATTTTGAGTGCCATGCTAGTAATATTAATTATCAGATCTAAACTAATAAACTGCATAACAAAATATTTCAGAATAGGAACTGCTCCAATGGAATATTCATTAATTGAGAAATCAATAATATTGCATTAATTAATGAGTAAGAATATGTGTTAGATGTATTCAAAAAATGTGCAAGTATAAACAACTAAAATTTAAGCATAAGCAATTACATTTAAAAATATTACCATTGATATTTTCAACTTACATCTTATTTTGATTTGGTTGTATTTGAAAATATAATTTGATTTGGTTGTATTTGAAAATATAATTGATGCACATTATGATCAAATAAGATTTAAAAGTGAGCTTTTAAAACTCACAAAAATGATTAAAAACATTGGTCACAATTTTTTTATTAGTCATAACATTTTTAGTCACAACATTAGTTGTAATAAAAATAATTTTTTAAAACAAAAATGATTAAAAGCAATAGTCATGCATTTCAATCTTTGTTTTATTAGTAATAAAATATTTGATGACAATATTAGTCATAATTACACATAAGATGTAATTTCAAATAAAAGATCCAAAATAAAGTACGATTGTAATTAAAAGACTAGTGGTCATATATTAAAAAAATAGTCATGGTTGAGTTTTTAGTAATTTTTTAGTAATAAAACACACTTTATGTGCCAAAGTTTAATTTTTTTGGTCATCTCAATATTTATATTTTCATTGAGAATGTTATGAGCCTTGTTATTGTGAGATTTGTACTTGTGTAAATCTCACCACAAGATCCCCAGATTTTGTCTAATTATGAAAGAAACTATCATTGTCGCTTGAGTAGGATCCAGGGAAAATTTTATGGGCTAAATTTTTACGATGGGTTAATTTTACATTTTTTTTCCCAGAAAACTATTCACAAATTTTCATTTTTTCTAAAAGTGATTTGCTCAATTTCTATAGAATAAAGTTATTTTACCTTAAAAATAACCCAAATTTTATAGAAACTACATAAAATCCTTGGAAATTTTAATATTTTTTACAAGAATATTGCCAAATAGTTTATAGTTTTCATGTTAAGGACTAGTAAGATTCACCTAGGCGTCTATATTTTGAGAAAAATTTCCACCCTTAAAATTATCCTCGGTAGAATCTTCCTTCGTTTTAGTGATGGAGGAGGTCCACCACAAGTGAGGCTTCCCTGGTGACCTCAAGGGATCAAGTAACAAGTTTAGTAGCCAAGCTTACCACCCTCTATCTTGGTCAACGATTGGTTGGTCTAGGTCTAGGAAAGAGAGGTTGTGATTTAGTTTGTTGTACCTTCCCGAAACAGGAACACTTTGCAACATATACATAACAACTTCCATGCTAAAGTATGCAATAATGACCTCTTTTAGACACTATACAAGTCAAGTAGCTATGGCTGTCACAAATTGCAGCAGTAAACCAATCTTATAACAACAATGAATAATTTTCAACGACAACAATAGTTAGTGCTCAAAATTGTGAGCACTTTTTATCCCTAGATATCATTTATCCCTTCTTGTAGCTTTAACTAGGTCAAAGATCAATTGTCTAGGGCTAAAATCCTAAAGTGCTAGTACATTAGGGATTTAGGGTTCTAACCCTAGAAGGGACAATTCACAAATTTTTGACAAGTAAAATTTGTAAGAGGAAGGACTTATGTTCCTCTCTTAGGGTTTCAACAAAACAAGACTTCTTGCAACAAAATAACAATTTTACCATTGACATCAACAACATATCAAAGAATTACAAACAATTATTTACTGTGTCCAAGAAACCAAGAGAATCTAACCCTAATTGCATAAATATCCATCCAAAATCAACAAACCATCCACACGAGATCCATTCCAAGCATAGTGCATGAGAGAGAAATATCGATAACCCCAAAGGGGTAAAAGATTTCAGAAGTGGTCCTCCACAATGGTGAGGAAAAGTTGATGAAATAAAAGAGATAGCTTTAGCCTTTTTATATGAGGATAGTGCTACACATTTTTCCACATAACATAACATTTATTCAATTCAAGTGGGGCCAACCCCTCATCTAACCCTTTACAAATGATAAAATGAAAAAATAAATCATAATAGGCCACACGTGTGAGACGTCAAGCCCTCTTGGGCAAGGAGGAGGCCTCCAAAGGCCATGTGGCGCCTATCCAAAGTGGAGTGGGAGAAATTGATGTTTCTCCTCACCTGAAATGATGTCATCCATCATTAGTACCCTAGGTATCCATCAAACCCTAGTTGTGTGAAGCCCTAGAAGATGATGTCATCGCCAAAATAGGGCCAACGCCTGGGATCTCGGCATTGTTTCTAGGTCTGGGGGAGTTTCATCTCATCTTTGCAATGTATTTGATTGTTTGTTGTTGCAACATCTCTGATCCTGGTTAAAAATAAGCTTTGGGGTATTGTGCCCAACCTATGGGCTTCCAACCCATCAATGTGACATCATGAATAAATCTACTCATACCAAGCCCATATGTCTATTGTATAAGGTTCCAAGGATATGAGAGTTGATGTCTGAGGGTGGTGAGTCACTTGATGACCCACTGCTCTCCGTCACACGTGTCAAGGTCCTGAAATAAAGGCACAACGTCCTTGGTACAAGCCCAAGACCTCGCTCAAAGAACCATGTCATGGCCATCCAAGACAAAACAAAGTATAAGACAAGATTAGCCAAGGTTCATAAGAAACATTAGTCCTTAATGCATGCAAAGTAAGTTGTAACTTAAGATGTAAGCCATGTAAACAATTCACCTCAATATCTCCTTCAAGCATCACACCAACCTAGGATCTCATGTGAATTGGAAAGTTTAAGTATGTTAGGGCCTTCATCCAATCCTATTAAGTGTGCCAACCTATACAATAAATAAAATAACCCAATTAGAGGGATAGGTCCCAAGGGAAGCAGGGAATATAGAAAACCTTCAAGAATAAGTGTGAAAGTGATATGGTTTTAGAGCCTAATTCATGGCTTATGGTGTTATTTAATCCATTTTTATGAGCTCCTTTATGGAGAGTGTGCTTTCTGTTGAGTTACCACTTTCTTAGGAACTGTTTTTTTCCAAAATCCTATATCTTTCATTTTATTGTCCACTTATCATATTTTCAAGTCCCCTTTTATAAGGTTTTGATCTATAGCATTGCTAATTGGGACTGGGGTGAACAGAAAAAGGGTAGAGCTCAACTTTGGATTGGATTTTGGAAGCCCTTTTCTATCATTCCTTTCTTTATTTATCATCATTTTATTATTCTTTTCATAGCAAATGCAATCAACCTTTGGGCCTTCAGTCCCTCTTCTCATTAGAGAATGGACCATGAACCATTGTTGAAGTTTAGTACATTATGACAGGATCCATGATGGAAAGTGTTAAGTATGATGGGGAACAAAACATTACCCTTGTGAGGACCCCCCATTTGTACCCCTTTTCCCTAGGCGGTGACAACACGAGACTAGGGCACACAATTTTACCACCAAGGTAAAACATGACAAATAACACAATTTCCCAAGCCAATGATCCATTATCGAACTTCAACCAAAGATCCTTATCCACATTCCCAACAAATTAATAACAACACTTTGCATGAAATAAGGACAAACATACCTCATGGTGACATTGGCTTACCATATCCCATACACTAGGTTGCTTAGATATGATGAGCCTTGATTGACCTATAGTTGTAAAGGTGAATGAGGAGGGTCGTTGGGTTTCCATCTATGTACAAGTTTATCATCATCATGGTCGAGATAATTTTCTCCATTGCGAGCAATGAGACATGATATCCTCTACCTACCCCTAAGCAAGGGGGGGTAACAAGTCTCGAAGACTTTAATTGTCTTATTGACTCATGTAGTAGAAAAATATCTTTATCTTGATCAAAAGTCGGGGAACATAATAAATTACAAGTGTTAAGAAAGTCCCCTTGATGTAGGTTTTCTTTCACCTCAAACTTGTCAAGCATTTATATAAAAAAGGACCAAGACAGAGATTCATACTTCATTCACCTTGTTTTCTAGTACCTGCTAAATTATCCACTAAGCTAACATTAAAATCCTCTACTCCATGTATAGATCACCATCTTATACTTCTTCCACCGAAATGCATTCTCATTGAATTACCTGCAAATTGCTTTAGCATACATCTTGTGGGAACTGTTTGTTTTTAATTTCTCATTAACTATGAACTCCTAAACATTATTTCTCCCTCTCTATTAATTTGAAAATCACACTTGCTATGTATCAATTTGGCTTCAATGTCTCTTCATGGAACAATGAAGATTGGTTTTAAATGCATTTCAAACCTTGCTTAAAAAAATGGGCTCACCAAGATCCCACTTTTACTAAAAAGATTATAATCAAAGAATATTATCATCAGAAACTGCTTACAAATGACTTAACCACACCAAGTGGATGTGAAAATATTAATATTGTTATTTTAGAAATTTTATACATCTGAGAACATATTCAAGGTTAATATGGATAGGTTCTAATTAATCATGAATCTTTGATGGTTAGGCATAAGATCTTTTAGAAGTGTAAAAAATGAGAGCCTTTTGTGATCTCCGACATAAATGAACTATTTTAAAACATAACTAGAATAAAATAATTAAGAAATAACACAAGTATACTTAGTATACTTGTTACTATTTCTAACCATCACCAAAAACAACAACATATTTCCATACCATTCTGGACACTAGCTTTGACTAGTATTTAGCAAGGCTTGAGGATACTTAAAAAATTGATGAACTCCCTAAAAACCACAAAAATGCTATCCATGATTCACATGATAATCACCTTTGAGTCAATATCCCTCATTGATTTACACCATGTAGATACTAATTACCAAATATCAACATATTACAATGTAATATGTATTTATATAGGAATATAAGTCACTAGGAAGAAAGAAACAATGTAATATGTATTTGTAGAAATATAAGCCACTAGGAAGAAAGAAGCAACGAATGTTATCATTATTCAAGGACACAATCCAATTTCCAAAAGGGGAGTATTAATGTACAATGAAAACCCAATATAAGTATTTTCCATTGTTGTAATATAGCTTGCAATATCACACAAAAAAACAACATAAGTCAAAGACAACTCAGAAGGAATGGCATTGAAACCATTGGAAATGAGAGTATCAAAGTGGGGGATGTTATAGTGGATTGATATTTCATTGAAAAATTCAAGGCAAGATAGAAATGTTGTGTTTCAATAACCATAATTCAAAGACAACTCAAAAGGCATGACATCAAAACTATTGGAAATGAGAGTACCAAAGTGGATGACATTATGGTAGATCAATATTTCGTTGAAAGATTCAAGGCAAGGTGGAAATTTCGTGTTTCAACAACCATAAGTCAAATACAAATCAGAAGGCATGGCATAGAAACCATTGGAAATGAGAGTACCAAAGTGAAGAAGGATGTTATAGTGGATCAATATTTCATTGACAGATTCAAGGCAAGGTAGAAATGACGTGTTTCAACCTAGAATAAAGTTAGAAATGTCTTGTTTCAACCTAGAATAATGTTTTCATGATTTCACTCTGTACCAAAATAACATAAATGTAAATGTGTTGAACCTGCACATAATAGATCTAGCTAAACAACAATACACACATTTGCAGAGATAATTTGAGAGAAAATAAGAAGGAGAGAAAGAATGGAATAATTCTCATTAACTGTTAAGAATAATGAATAATTTACACATGATATACTATGTATAACTCAATGAGTCCACACTGGAGGAGAACCAATGCGCCATAGTGATGGTCTAGAGTGATCTAGACACACATCAACAGTTACGGAAGTGAATTGCCACCTAGTCTAGTCTCTCAGGCAATTACGAGAGTGAACTGCCACCTAGTTGAGTTAACTAGTCAACTAGTCTTCAATTAACTGACTAAACATTTATAGTGAGGAGTTAACTTACGGAATCAAGGGTAATGTGCCAGTCTGGTGATGATCCCAAGGCAAGTGCGCATTAACTGGTGATGACCCCAATGTTGCATGGTGACAAAACCAATGCAACATCTAAACTAAACTAAACTAGTCAAACTGAAGTGTCAATTGAAAGAGAATATTCTCTAGGTGGAATATTCTCCCCTAAAATATAGGAGACTGGATAATGACTAATTATGACTAGCAAACAAGGAAAAACCTTAGGTAAAAAAATTATTTTTTCTATGTGAAGTAACTCCAACACCCCCCATGAACATCACTATGGTGAAAATAAAGAATGGGTCCCGACAATGAGGCCATGTTAGGTACCCAAATACAAAAGATACACTGAAAATAAAGTGAGGAAAGAGGGAAAACCTCATGGTAAATCCCCCCCTCAAGGTAAAATGTATGTAAAAAGAATAACTACAGTTGCTAGGCAATTGTGTCCTTCACTCCAAGACGACTTTACAGAGAATGAAACTTCTGCTCAGTGAAGGTCTTGGTGAATATGTCTGTCGTCTGTTCTGTTGAAGGACATAAATGTAAGTCGATGATCCCCTCTTGTACTAAGTCCCATATGTAGTGCATGTGGATCTCGATGTGCTTCATCCACTTCCTCTGAATTGGATCTATGCAGAACTTTAGAGTGCTCTGGTTGTCACACCAGATGACAATCGACCGATGAAACTGAATGCCCAACTCAGTGAGAAAATGTTGTATCCACATAGCCTGAATGGTTATGTTAACTATCCCTCTATACTCTGCCTCGGCTGAAGATAGAGAAATGGAAACTTTCTTCTTGATCGACCAACATATAGGCTCAGAACCAAGACTAAGTGAGTAACCAGATGTGGAATTGCGATCAGTGCTATCACCATCCTAGTCGGAATTAGTAAACCTGATGAGATCTAATGTAGAGTCTGATGCATAATGAATCCCAAAGGTGATGGTGCCCTGTACATATCGAAGGATATGCTTTGCATTCTTCCAATGTAGCACATACGGCTCCTGCATGAACCTGGAAACTGCGCCAATTGCATATGAGAGGTCTAGTATGGAGTGTGTGAGATACAACAAGCTCCCCACTAGTTGTTTGTACAGTGTGTTGCCAACTAGTGGAGAATCCCCTCCATCCTCAAGTTTGACTCCTAATAAGAAAGGAGTCGGAGCAGACTTGCAGTTTGTCATGTGAAATCTCTCAAGGAGATCGCGTGCATACTTGGCTTGAGACAGTTTGAAGCCTGATGCATCCTGACTGATCTCAAGTCCAAGAAAGAAGTGTAGCAGACCCATGTCTATCATCAAAAACCTACCATGTAGAATCCTCTTGACTGCATCAATCGCTGAAGTCGAGCAACCGATGATCAACAAATAATCAATGTACATAATTAAGAGTAGGAGTGAATCAACCGTCCTGAGCATGTAGAAATTTTGGTCTAATTTACAACGTACAAAGTTCTGTGAAAAAATTTAGGAGTCCATCTTGGCATACCATGCCCTCATAGCTTGCTTGTGGCCATAAAGAGACTTCTTCAGTCAACAGACCAAAGATGAGTCTTGCATAAATCCCTGGGGATTCTCCATATAGATCTCCTTAGAGAGATCATCGTCAAGAAATTCATTCTTCACTTCCATCTGATGGACTTCCCATCACTTGGTTGCCGCAATGAAAAGTGCTAATCATATGGAATTCATCTTCGCTACTGGAGCAAAGGTCTCATCATAGTCAATACCATGCACCTGCTGAAAGCCTTTGGAAACAAGCCTGGATTTGTTCTACTAATATGTCCATCTGCTACGCTCTTGGTCCTATAGACCCATCTGCATCTGACAAGTTTCCTCTCAGAAGGAAGGGGAACCAGATCCCAAGTCCAGTTCTCGAGGAGGGAGTTGTACTCCTCTTGCATGGAAAATTCCCAAAAGAGATTTCCAGTAGCCTCGCCATAAGACTGTGGATATGAAGATTGAACCAAGAAAATATGCTTGGAGGGAAATGGTTCAGTGGCAGTGAGTGCAACAAGAGGATCCTCGAAATCAGATCGAGTCCTCCTAGTATCGGTTGGATCACCAACTAGATCCTCCTGCATCTTGAAGAGTAGTCTGTGCCCACTTGGGCCTCTACTCTGGATCTGCAACTACATCTGGATGTTGTGACTCTGCATATGAATATACCGACTCTGAATCTAAATCATCTGAGTCCTATGAATCAGAAATATCATCTGAAGAAGAGTCGGCATGTGCATGCTCATCATCTAATACGGGTGGAAGAATGAAGGTGTCTGCATGCAGCTCTTGAGGTGCATGTGAGACACTTTCCTCAAATTGGAAACTTCGCTCAATGATGAGTTGGTCCGAGGAAAGATCAATAAGTCTATATCCCTTCACGCCATAAGAGTATCCAAAAAAAATACACTCATTTCTCTGTGGATCAAGTGCCTTCCTCTTTTCAAAGGGAATCCATGCCCATGCACGTGAACCAAAAATGCAAAAGTGGGTCACTTCCAGTTTGAGGCTAGTCCAAGCCTCATAGGGGGCCCTATCCTTGACAGATCTACGAGG
>CBVK0100793551.1:0-12105 GCA_900067695.1 Picea abies | reverse complement strand
TCTGGCTCAACCTAGCCCACACACAATTTAAAGTGTAAAAACTTGGCACCGGGCACAACCACACAATCAGATCAAACTGTCGAACCGTTATGTGCCGACCCTAACTACCAAGGCCCGTGGGCACATGGCTGTCATATGACTGCACACTATACAACAAGGCTTAAGTTTTAACAACCGTTTGATAACCGTAATGTTAAACCCGCGCACATATATATATTGGTCACATGGCATACCAAAATGCACATATATTTAAATGGTTATAACATAGTTACGGTGGGTCTAACCGATGTGGCTCCGGTCGCATACAATACAACATATGACCACGGGTCGGGGCTTAGCCCCGGCTTGGTCCACGCCCAAACATACATTTAAACAATGTTAAATACAATGCTTTGCATATATATAACAAGGAACATGTGTGGGCGCACTGGTTGGGCGGCCTTTCCCAAAGCTTTACCCTGCCCCGGAGGTCACGGGGTTGACTCCTGTTGAGTGCAAAAGTTTTAACCAACAAACAAGTGACACGTGGCGACTTTTGATTGGGCCATGTGTCGCCATCCCATTCGCTGCCAAAAAACACGTCACATGCCAACTATCCAATAACTATCTGCCACATCAACATATGACCTGCCATGTCATCTGTACGACCTACCACATCATTGTCTGTATGGAATGTACATACTGTATAGTCAACATCCCTTTTTTTTGCCTGTTTTCCATTTTGAACACTACGCGATATCTCTCGCTCCCGACATCCATTTGAACCCAAATGAGTTTCATTGGGCTCGCAATGATGAGGTCTACACTCTCATTCGATTTGAAGTGATTCTGAGAACTTTGAATTTTTGAGCAAAATTTGATCCCCTGATCACGCGATATCTGCTTCGACTTGTGCTCTGCCTTCGACAGCCTGTCAAAGTCCCAAAAATGGGTCAAACCTAACCAATGATACTCAAAACTTGGTCAAGGGCCAACATGCCCCCAACACTCACCTGTGACTCGTCCTGAGTGACTCTGGTCTGGGTAGCTTTGCTTTGAAAGCCTCAAGCTTGGATCGAGATGCTTTGACCTATTGTTGTGCCACGACCTCCTGTTCGGTGAACTCTTGGATTATTACTTCATTGACAGGTCCCTCTAAGAATTGTTCAACTGCAGTTACAACTTTCTCCAGTTCTGTTCCTTGGCCTTCAATCTCTGTGAATAGTTGGCAAGCCTCGTCCTAAATTGGTTAGAGTTTGTGAGTCACTTCCATTACTCTACTCTGAATGGTGTGGACCTGCTGTTGGGCATTGATATGTTCTTGGGATCACTTCATCCTTTTGATTGCTGACAAGGGCTTCAACTGTGTCTGTATTATTTCTACTTGCTTCTTTGCCTCCTGGAGCTGTGACTCCAGTGCCTTTAATTCATAATCCTCAGTGAGTCACTCATAATTCTGGGTACTACGATCACTTAGTTGTTTACATTCCATGGTGAGGGCCTTGATTCTTTCAACTATGCTTCGATTAGTTGCTTCTCTTTGATCTAGTACATTCGACGGAGTGTTGGGAACTGTTCGGAGCTCTAAGTCTACTATTCTTTGTTGTAGCTACTGGATAGCTTCTGTGAGCTACACTACTTGATCCTCCACTCGGTCTTGTACCTTTGGCTCTAAGCCTATCATAGAGAGAAGTTCTCTGTCGACTTCTTCTTTGACTCCCCACTGTTCTGTGAGCAACTGTTCTTTTTCTTGCTTGGCATGTGCTCTCTCTTCTTCAAAATTGGCTTGAAGGTCCTCTTTCTCCTTTTGTGAAACCTGACGTTGCTCTACCATTTATTCTTGTGCTTGCTTCAAGGCCACTGTGGCCTGTTCTTTCTCTTCTTGTGCTCAACGAAGGTAGGCTTTGGTGGCATTAGCTAGTCTGCTGAGTTGGGAAGGCTCATATCCCAACTCTTGTTCTTCTGATGGTGGGGGTGCAGTGGATACTATGCGGTTGGAGTGAAGGGCCTGTTGTACCCTTCTCAGCTCTATCATGATTCTTTCATACAAGGCTTCTTTCTTGGCTTCGTTGTTCTCCAAGATGTCCTACAAAGCATCTGATACGGGTGCGATGATGAAATCGAAGTCATCGATCGTGAGTATAGTCTGAAGCTTTGGCTTGCTTGCTTTGGATTTCTTCCATGATGTAGGTTTGATGGGTAAAACCTTCCTTTTCTTCGATGGATCTGCGTCATCAAGGGGATTCCATGGCAGGGTTACTTTGCCTTGCTCCTGCTTATCTTCTTCCCCTGCTTTTTCTTCTTTCTCCTCTTTGTCCACCTCGTCACCTCCTCCTCTGCCAGGTGAATCTGAGGCATTCTCTTCTGAGGCGCTACTCAATTCTTGTACATCTTTGTTCTTCTTCCTTCTGCTACCGCTGGGTGCATTATACTCCTCATGGGTAACTATCAAGCTTCCAATGAGGTTTGGGTTGAACAATTCTGCCTTAGCAACTGATATAAGGAACTCTGCGGGCCATTCCTTAGTGATTTCTTCTAGGTCCTCCTCGGTGATCTTATAGTATGACTGAATCTCTTTTTTATTCTCATCTACGCGCATGGTGATGTATATGAAATGCCTATCTGCGTGAAACTTCATAAGGGGTTTGAACCTATCCAGAGTGTTTGGCGTCATTCGGGGGAATGATTCAATAGACCTTTTCAGTTGCAGGTAGTAGGTATGGAATACTATGTTCGATTCCCACTGTTTTCCCATGTCACTCGAGTACCAGAGCGTGCTGAACTTCACAACAAGTGGTTCAAACGGATCAATGTTTGGGAAGGTCACACCTTCCAACATCTCCCAAGATGTAAATGTGATGAGGATCAGCAGCCTGCTAAAGTGGAACTTGTATCCCTGATCCCGAGCTTCGCGAAAATCGACTTATAGCTGGTTGAATAAGTAATTCGCCCAGTTCATCTGTAATCCCTCCACGCACTTTCCTGAGAGGTCAACCACAAACCCCGTGACCTACGTGGGTCTGTTCTTTCAGACTAGCTTCCCAACAATCAACTGGAAAGTGAGGCGCATTAAACCATTCTAAATGGAGGCTACCTTGTAGCCTCACCTCCCTTTCTCTACATTGCCATAGATGTCTTTAATCTTTTGTGCCAGGGCACGGTCTGCAGCCTTCCTTGGGTAGAATTCCTGTGGTTCGGGTCCTTGCATGCTCAATCTAGTGATCTTATGGATCAACACTGGATCGATGATAATATGTCTGTATAACCATAAATAACTATCGTGGAAGCACGACAACAAGAGTTTAATGCACGTGTTAACCTCCTGGTGCCTTCCAAAGTGTGTAATTTTCATGACATTATGGATAGTGGACTGTGTGATGTTCATGGTCCATGGCTGGGGAATGATATTCAATCTCTTTCCCTTCATCTTAGTCAAGTACTTGTGAGGCGCGAGCATGCCGTAGGTCTTGCGGTCCCCTAGATTATAGTCACTGATCTTTAAGGTTGGAATCCTCTCCAAATACGGTCTGACTGCACGTATCCCCTTCGGGAGGTACGTCGTGATGATTGTGTATTCAAAGTCCCTTGGGACACTGTCATGATTCACTGCGCTGGCTAGAGGCAAGATGTAATCAGATAAAAAATACAGGATTAACTTCGCATTCGCTAAGTCATCTCTTTTCTTGGTTTTTTCTCATCTGCGACGTGGGTTTATTCGGATCCGCAAGCAGTTGACGGGGAGTCTTTCACTCCTCACGTCGATGAAGCTTGAATTCCTATGGAAATCACTCTGTCTACCATAAGGTCGATTAGAACTTCATTGATGACTTTCTCTGTGGCGCTGAGCTCATTCGACATACACGCTCATATCAGATAACTCAGGTGGATGAATGAATGCTCAAATTAATGGAACATGTGTCAATCTCAATAAACACAATGCGGTAGTAGTGAGTTCTCTTGTTGGGTCAGATACAATTTGCAAAAGTTTTCTCGGTGCAACAGTCAATGGAATAAGTAGAAAACAATGTAACAGATCTTCTCCAATGGACAAGAGGCCTTCATCAATGCAGTTTTGTCCATTACGGTGCGGTCCCAACGGTCTGATGGTGAGATTTCTGGTCATAACTGTTGTTCTAACCATTTGGGACATCGAGCTAATGGTTATAATTCTTTCAACGGCTATATCGCTCCGCCATGGTGAAGTTCCATGTTGTGCTGTTCTGAAATCCCGACGAAGTTATAGTTTTGAAAACCTTCCCTCTGCGAAGTCCCCTCTGGGACCTTTTGTAACTTTTCTATCTTTTCTCTCTTATTACTAAGATTTCTAGCCTTCTTCCCGATGATCTTTGTCTTGGTATTCCTCTTTCCATTTTTATTCTTATATCCTTTTGGTATAGTAACTTCACGCTGTTGATATTATTTCGTAGGGTTCAAGGGAAATACTTCTTTTCTTTCCGGGGTAGGTGCTCCGCTCTTCTATGAATATTCTTGTGTTCGTTCAACTTCAACATCCAAGTTTCTAGTTTTAAATAGCTTCGATCTGTTCTCCTGTTCTTCAATCAAGTGTGATATCCTCCTAGTCATGAAATCTTTTAATTCTTGGTTTTTTTTTTCTAAGACTTCCTCTTCTTTTCTTCTGGTCTGATTTCTCTCAATCCAAGGTTTTCCTAATAACATAGAAAATGGGGTGTTGTTCTCAATAAATTTAACAACCTCAAAATCTTCCTCTATCGTAGTTCCATGAGCACTCATAACTATCTGGGTGAGTCTTCCAATAGGGTTATCAACTTTCCTCTAAATAATCCTATTCCTCCTAATCAAGGAATCATAGTAGGCTTTCATAAAATTTCCTAGGTTCTTTTTGTCATAATATTCGTCTGTGTTTCCTCATCTAGAACATAGTCTATGTCGATGTCTCCTATTCTTGTTTCTATGCACTCTTTTTCTTTGAAGATCTTTAATAAGTTGATATTTCGGTGATCATTCATGGTTTCTTTCATTTGCAGTAATACAGTCTCTGATTCTTTCTAGGGTTTTGTCATGGTCTTAGCTTCTTGATCTTCCTCATGGTTTTCTTGTCTCATATTCATTATTTCGACCTTGGCAATCATTCTAGGGAAATCCAAAACTTCATGATCCATAGCTTGATAACAAAGACAACTAGGTCTTCTACCAGGGCATTCTTCAGCAAGATGTCTCGGTCTTATGCAATTATAACAAAGAGTTAATCTTCTTTTTCTTTTAAATGATCCCCCACCTTTCCTATACTGTGCACTAGGATCATAGTAGCTAACTTGCAAAAAATTCTTTCTAGGTTCCTGCATCCATTTGTTAGTCCAAACATTCTTTCTATGCATAGGAATAAAATATCTTTCATTATTTTTGTCAGATCTACTCATATCAAACCTTCTTCCATCTAGTTTTTCCCTACTTTTCAAACTAGGACAAAATTGATCAAACATACCTAGATCCATACTTTTGAAACAAAAAATTCCACTTATCTTTCCTTTTTCAATCAAAACTTTTCACTGTTCTTATCTTTAACAAAGCAAAAATCCTTCAAATCTTACCTCTTTTATTCAGATCTGACTTTTCTTCTTAGCACAGAGCTACTAAAGAAACATATCTATGCACATATCTTTTTCTTTTATTCAGTTCCCAACAATCACAATTTTAGATCTTGGCAACGAAACCATTTGTTGTCACAGGGGCATACCCAGGGTTCAATGCTACAACAACGCACCAACAAAACCCCAACTACTAGCCCTTTCGAAAACACTTGCGAAGCAAATGAAGTCTCACCTGAGGTAGAGGCAGGGGTGGTTGCATAACTTAGATGTCTACAACTTTAGCTGGGACACCGATCTGTGATTACAACACCTTAACAAAGAACTTAACAGTTACAATTCATCAGTATTTAACCAGCATCTACTTCACAGATAAAACCCTAATTACAGAGCACCACAATTTTCACCTAGATCTAGCCTATTCAAGCACTAAACACATTCACATAGGTTAGATCTAGCATTCATCCATATTATTAAGCACAAATCATTAACAGATCTATCTATCATTCATCTATATCAAAGAACTTAAGAAAGTAAACACATAAACACAACAATACATCGCACAAAGCATAGCAATGCAGGATATACGTGGTTCACCCCCACCCTAGGGCTACGCCCACCAAATCTTCTTCTCTTTTATTATATTTGGTCAATCAACTACATGCATAGAGCCACAAGATCCTACTCTGCACAGGACATGATATTTGTGCACTTCACTAGATACTCCTTCCCCGAGTTACAACACAAATCCTTTCACAGTCTCTTACAATCACTTGCACTTATCTCTGCAAGTCTCACACAGTATGCACAAAGAAATTACACTTACCACTTTTTCTTAGCACCTAACATCACGTAGATGCATATATAATCTCATACATGCTACTTCTTACATCGTTTAGACATATATTTATACATTACAAAAAGGGCCTAAGAATGGGTAAACCCATGGGCCGACATCCCCATACCCATTACATAAGCCCAAAACCCAAAAGGCCCTAAAAAGGGGCTGAGATCCCACGATCTCTTCTTCGACTTGTGCTTTGCCTTTGATAGCCCGTTGAAGTCCCAAAAGTAGGTCAAACCTGACCAATGATCCTCAAAACTTGGTTAAGGGCCAACATAGTTCTTCCACTATCTCTGCTTCTTCATCTTCATCAAAACTTGACATTACATTTCACAAGATGATGGTTGCTTCTTCTAATTTATTTGTTTCTTCTCTAACATCATATTTACTTTCTTCTATAATGAAAACTTCATATTGCATGTATTCATTGATAAACAAGTTAGTCATATTTATTCATTGTGGGTAAGTTTTCTCCGAATGGTTAGCTTCATGAGATCTACAATAATTCTCCATAGCCATTTCATCAATACTAAGGTTGATGTTTGCAATTGGAGATTTAACAGGTTTAGGGGGTGTTGGAGGTTTTTTGAAAAAAATCCTAAAAGGTCTTTAAGTTGAAGTTCATTCTCTTAAATTCTTCTTTAAATATGTTAT
Source organism: Picea abies (assembly GCA_900067695.1). NCBI lineage: Eukaryota > Viridiplantae > Streptophyta > Pinopsida > Pinales > Pinaceae > Picea > Picea abies. Next base: position 5,061 of record CBVK0100793551.1, on the reverse strand, counting down.
TTCTTTGGATATTTTCTTGACAAAGAGTTTTTCTTTCCATATCTATAGCCTCTTTATCGTTTGATTTTGAAGTGGGATTTTCCATTGGTTTAGTTAAAACAAAATATTTCTAGGTAATATCCTTTTTCTCCTCCACCCTAGGGTTTTCATTCAATATTATCATCTCCTTTTCTACTTCTTTAGACTATTCAAAAGTATCAACTAAGGTAATTTTCCCAACATGTTTGATGAACATAGTAATGAGAAATGATAGAGTATTAGCATAAAACTTCACTTGAAATTCTTAGGTAGGTGTAGAATTAGTTGGGAATTTGTTTAAGATTGTCATAAAAAGTTGATTTAAATCCTTAATATGTTCCTTGGGACCCATTTTAATCTGCAATAATTCAACTAATAGAGAAATTTGGGTTATTTCTTATCCAAACTTGGCTAAGGATTCCTTTTGAAAATCAACCCAACTAGTAATAGACCCAACAAGTTAAAAGACTAGTTAGATGTATTATTTTCAAAAGTACAAAGAAATAATCTATAGAAAACATCATCATGCTGGACATTCATAAGCCAAATATCCAAGATGAAATTTTTAATGTGATCTTTAGGTGGACCTAATTTTTCTAGATCATACTTGGGTAGTAAAGGTTTATAATTCTTAGGAAATTCATGAAGTTGTTCTGGCAGATTCACAACATATTAGGCTAGCCAAGTTTGATTCTGGTTTCCATCCATATCTAGTTGTTGAACTTTAGGTTCATATTATTATATGAAGAAGAGGACGTATTTGGGGAATTTGTAGGGTTAGGAGTAGGAGGAATCTAGTTGAGGGGTTCATGTATATTATCAAGAGTATGATCAATAAAATCATCTAATAAGATCTTGTTCTCCAGTCTAAACAATATTCTAAAGATCTCAAGTACATCTAAACACGTATGTTGCAATGGACAATGCCCCAATTTGTTAGGTGTCATCCCTAGTAAGTCGATGGAATGCTTAAACCTCTTGATTGGGAACAATGTAAGGATATTCAATGTAGATCTCAATCTCATCTTGAGGTTTAGGATGAGCAGGTTTTGGATTATCAAATTTATATTTAGTCTTGGAAAACTGGTTCACTGACAAATGGTTGGATGGGTGTTGTTTCATGGTGATGAGTATTCTGACAGGTATTATGAGATGGAACATTTCTCCTATTAGAAATGAAAATTCAACCCTCCTTATTATAAAACCATTTTTTTTGATAGGGGAAAATGAATTTCTAAAAGTAGGGGGTTATCCCCCCAAAAAATCCCCAATTAAACTTCAACTTGTTTGGTATAGGGAACCCATTTGGATTTTGGCTTATCTATCATTAATGATGTTCTTCTATAAAAGGGATTTTAAATAATAAATGAAATGAGGATGAATGCACATATGATTTCTAACTAAGAACAAATTGAATTCCTAGATAAGATTCTATAAGCTTAAAAATTTGAACATAAAACCAAACAATTTGTTTTCAATATTGTTAGAAAATAATTTGTTGGAAATAAATATAGAAACACGATTAACAAAACACTAACACAAGGGTAACCTCTGACATTAGAGCTAAATATAGTTTCATATTCAAAATAAAAATACAACCATTTGATTCATAACTATAATAATACTCATAAATGATACATAATAATCTAGAAAGGTGTAACATCCCTGACCACCCAGGTCGGCCCATGCTACTCCAGATAACGCTCTGATACCAATTTTTGTAACATCCTCGACCACCCAGGATGGGCCATGCTACTCCATATAACACTCTGATACCATTTTGTAACATCCCCGACCACCCAGGACATGCCATGCTACTCTAGCTAATGCTCTGATACCAATTTTTGTAACATCCCCAGCCACCCAGGCCAGTCCATGCTACTACAGATAATGCTCTAATACCATTTTTGAAAAGTTTCCCAGACCCTCAGCAGAACAAAAGCATGCTACCTCAGACACACATGGTCTCAAGATCTATTATAGGTAAATAAAATTTTCCATGCCCAGACATAGACCTACTGGGAAATGGCAGACCGATCTCTTTGCGAAATAAATCACATATAAAATTAATAGAATAAATAGAGATAACATGGAAACATACAAGCAACGAAACACATGATATTATTACTAGAATCACAGACATGCACTAGAATACATCATTTAACCATTAAGCACATAACTGATACTTATCTCTTAATTTTAGTGCATCAATTGCATGCAGACCTTCCATGAACCTCCCATCCTTAGACCATGCTACTCATCACTCTCAGCAGTGGTTCACCTCAGAGCTAGGACTCAACTCCACTGGGAAAGGGATTCCTAGGCTAGGCATGGACAACAAGAAGTTGCACAGTACAATAGGAAGGATTTCCTCCAAGGAAGCACTTACACCCACCGCTCACAGACTCTCATTCCCCACATGCCTGTCCCACCCCATGAGTATACACATTCATTGTCACACAATCCATCGACTTCTCTACCTCCCTTTCTAGGGATTCAACAATAGGCCGAACGGAATTCTCAGAGCCCTGTAGCTGCTACTAGACTCCCTCTAGGAGAACTCACTTCCTCAACACACTCTCTCACCTGGAGAGAGTTATTCACAGGCCTGAAAAATTGCCTCTTCTATCCACGTGCCTGCCAACCCACTTCTTCACTCCCTCTCCTCAACACATGAGCATGGTGATGGAAACAACAAAAACTGTATGTGGGAACAATAATGAAAGAACAATACACAGGAAACCCGCAGGGTACAGGTGCAACAAGGGTATCAATTCGAGCTTGTTGCAGAGGTTCAAGTGGTTGGATAATTTCAACAAAGGTGTTCTAAGGTTTCCGTGTGCTTCCTGGGTGCGCTTCTGCAAAATGGAAATAATATCCCCCAAATCAGTAAGAATTCCCGCTTATATTGCATGTTCCTGAGCTGACACATGGCACTCATGAAGCATGTTCCTCTCCATTTGGAAGTCGTACCTTTTCCTCAAAGGAACTTAGGATATAATCATATCCCACTCACAACATTTAGAGTAATAGTATATTATTCTATTGGACTTAATCTCTTAAGCGTATCCCCCTCTTTCCATCCTCTCAACCCCCTTCCCTTACCCAACATAGTGGAGTTCATCCCCCCATACTCTTTCTTCATGGTCAGTATGTATGAAATGATGTTGTTATATTAATATTTATGAATACTTACATGTACAAAATAGGCTCCTGGCCTTTAACATCTAGGCTCTCCAGCCTAATAATCACATAAGCCTCCTATCTTATAACACTTGGATCACCAGCTTACAAAACATGTTACAATTCATAATTACAATCAGGGATCGAACTTGGGATATTACAAAAGGCATTCATAAATATTCTTATAGGGATTCAACACTAAACAAGTAAATAAACATCTCCAAACCATAGGTTTAAGTGAATATTTCAAAAATTTTCCTCCAAAAATGGCTTTGATATTAACTTGCAAAAAACAATTCCATACAATATAGAACTGGAATTCCCTTCTCCTTTTCTTAGATTACATTTAGACTCAAAAACATAATTGTTTCTTGGTTCTTGAAAATAATTGTCTTTTGAGCCTTTCAATTACTAAATTGACAGCTTCTTAAAGAAGGAGATACAAATTATGAAATTAAAATATCAAAGTAGATACAAATTATGAAATTAAAATATCAAAGTAGAAGAACATTGAGTTATTTCTTTGTACTTTTCTTTGATGTAAACATTCCACACTTCAAATACTAAATAAAGTGGAATACCACATGGGAAAATTATTTTTTCAAGTCTAATTTCATACAATATGGTTTCATGTGAAATTTGACCTATTTTCTTGTTTAGAGTGTTCACAAAAGAATTAATGAAAGTAGTATCCTTTGAAGGTGTTGTAATACACTATTTTAACTTTTCCTCAAAGACAATATATTCCTATTCAATAACCAAACACTCTAGATTGATGTTATTTTCCAAGGAGATCTTTACTTTCTTGGCTATAAGTAGGTTTTTGGGTTCTCAAAAGGATGGAAGGTTACACTTTCTAATAACTATCTTGTAAGCCTACCACAACTGGTGACATTTATTAAAAATATCACTTACATCCATTTCCAATTTGAGACATTCATGCTTCCAATTGTTAAGGACCACTTCAGGAAGGCCCAATTCTCTGTTGCTAATCTTGGGAAGGTCTTAGGGAGCATCAATAAGTTCTTGTTGCCACTTCTTTATTAATCCAAACCTTGATTGTACCCCTTGTTGTTTTGTTTTCTATTCTGAATCCTGTCAGTGAGCCTTAATAGGTCAATTAAATATTATTTTAAGTCTTTCATTCTCATGTAGAGTAATATTTCAATAGCATTAAGTTCATCTTGAATTTCAAAGGAACAAGACTTTAAAGTAGTGATACTAGTTGTTTCTAACTTATGGTAGTGTTGACAACCAGGCCTATACTCGTTTGGTGTGGTGATGTCCATCGGTATGTGGGCCCGATTGCCACTAAATAGATTTCTCCTTGAAAAGAGACTTTCATCAAATATTTCATAAACCCTAAATGCAATCCTATTTAACTATGCAAATGAAATCCTATATCTAATCCTAATCTAACGGTGATAAAGAGATTGATTACATGCAAATGATCCATTACTATAAAATAAGAAGAAACTCGTTATTCTTCCAAAATAAATCACACTACATATTCCAATAACATGAATGATAAACAATTCCACATACAAATGATATTAGAATATATTTCCCTGCAATCAAATTCACAACCAAATCATCATATTTCATCAAACAATCTCAATAATGAATAAAACTTGATAAAATAATTGACATAAATGCACAATAAGACAAACTGGTCATGAAATAGCTTTTACGTGTGTTAAATCTTAAAAAATGGTTCTTCAGTACCAAATCAAACAAAATACATCAACCTTCAATCCTTTATTAAACTTATAAAAATATTTAAGTCTTCATTCCATATTTGAAAGCCATCATGTATTCAATCCTTCCTTTAACCTTGACAAAAGTGTAAAGTTCCAATTC
>CBVK0100793550.1:0-14271 GCA_900067695.1 Picea abies | reverse complement strand
CCTCTTCCTAAAACCCAAGTCCGCTTTTATAGTCATTTATCCTGGCTTATTCCTTTCTTCTGTATTTTGTTCTAATTGTTACATGATTATAACCAATTTATTTTCCACAAATTACATTGTTACAAGCTATATTTCTTTTCAATCAAAAGTATCCAATTCAATAACAAATTAAAATTTGTTTCACACATGAATCCTCGTGATTGGGGACATTTATTAATCTTTCTTCTAGCTTGATTTTTTTGTTTTAATTTTTTTCTTTCTTTCGAAATTACTTCTACCATCTATGTTTTTATCGATCCACACCTGTACACTTTAAAACATAACAAAAAAACAAAATGTATAACAAACATGAATATAAAATAAAGGAATATGATAAATATGGAAATTCCCTATTGTTAATAAAAATAAGAAATATTATACATCCATCGAAAATAATCACAATCTAAATATCTAAAACAAATATTTATTATCTTATTTTATCCAGAATCTATGACTTCTAAATTTATTCCTTCTCTTTAGAATTTTTATTTTCCTAAAATAATTGAAAAATACTATGATATCAATAAAAATAATTATATTTAGAATAAGATTCTATCATCTCGGTCTTATCTATACATGAATTGAATCAAATAATAAATAAAACTAACATAATTTATCAACCAAATAATAAAACAAAATAACTATGAAGTATAATAATTAAAACTTAAAAATATTCCCATAATATTCACATAGTAAATTCATGGCCCTTTTTGTTTCAATTTTTCTAGGCATTTTTTCTATTGATCTATGGAAAATAATCTACCCAAAAATTTCCTCAGAGTATCCTCTTTCCAATGAGCCATTTCTTGCTTAATTTGGCCTTATAAAACTCAAGATAAGACTCTTAGAAGTTAGCACTCAACAACCATTGATTTTGTTTTCAAATTATTTATGGACCATTGATCTATGAGTTTATGATTTATCCCACATGCATTGTGGGAAGACATTTTGTGGTTTTTGTATTGTTTTTTTTGCTCATAATTATTTGTATGTGAAGATATAGGAAGAATGGAATGTGGAACCCACACTAATATTTTGACCGCACACATGTGTATATACACAATAAATGTTCAATGAGTTTACTCCTAGATACAGATGTAATAAGTAAATAGGAAAATAGATCCGACATCTGGGCATCCACATGAAGATAAAAAATGGTTAATGTATTTCTTCTAGATCTAGATACAATGAATCTAGTATCTAGCCCAAATCAAGTAACTCATTTAAATTTCATCCAAATCTGGGTGCAAATACTACATCTGACATCCAACTTAACTCAAAATGTGTCGAGTTTCTTCTAATCCGGATCCGAATTATTTTTTATCTGGATATTTGAATTTCAGCGTAATCAATCCATTAAAATAGGATCTAGGTCCAAATTTTAGGCAAACGCATTATCCTTTTGACATTCTGTAAAATAAAACAGAGATCATATTGAAACAAATGGATAAAAATTTAAAGAAAAAATGTTGAAGCAAATCCAAGTGAATTCAAAAAACTTGTGAAAAACTATAAATCAAATTAAATTATGTATAAATGTGATAAAATCAAATTTAACTAATTACAAATTGTTAAAAATCCATAGTAAAAACACAAATTTAGAAGGGTCCACACTATTTTATGAAGAAATCATATCATAATGGGGGGTTTTGTGCATGCTACAACAGTTAATTAACCTAATTTTCCAAGAAATAAATTCACTTCTTGCTTTGGTTAAGTTCTTTAACCATATCCTTGACATGAATTGTGTTAGCCTCTATGAAAGCATTCATTATTGAGGTTGTTACTAGCGGATCCTTCCTTATTTCATCCCACACTACTACTTTAGTAGTAATCACCTCCTCAAAAACTACATCATTTTTTATTTATTTTACGTGTCTACTCCAAAATAATCACTATATATTCTGGTTCACTTAGTATTCCCATATCCACACCCATAGGAAAAGTAACTATATTGATTTATGTGTTTTTATACCACCTGTTAGCACTAGAAGTCACCTTTGAATTGTGGTAGAGGAAAGCCCAATACCCATAAGTTTTTATGTCACAATGAATGAATTTAAGGGGGGTCTAATGGATGCAAACTCAGGATGATATTTCTTTAACTCAGAAAACTGGGTTGGTATGAGTAGGAAGATGAGGTCTTGATATAACTTCATATAGTAATTTGTAGTAAGGGTGAGTAGAAGGAAGAAATTGAAGATAAATGTAAAGGTCTGCTATGGACATCAGGTCTTCTAACCACCAAAGGAAGAAAATATTTAAATACAAGATCCTCTTGAATCCAAAACTTTAGGGAACTGAAGACACTATAACAATACTACAATCAAACATACATCACAATATGGTTACAACAAATCAACTGGATCATCCATGCCTGAGCCTTCAGTATCAGAAGCAATAAAAATGAAAAGAAAGTTGACTGTCATTAAACAAGAAGTCTCAAATGGCAACACATAACCAGAGAACCAGAGGCTTCATTAAAACATTACAAATCGGGAGCGTAGCTCAACCATCGACACTAAACAAAATGGAAAAAATTCCTACATATACTCAGAACTGGCTCCAAATGCCTGAGACACGATCATGTCACATGTTCAAGGCTTTGCATTGATGAACTTCTCTGTCAGGCTGCATATGCAGATGTTGATCAGACTACCCATGCTGTATTATTTCATATACGATCTCTGTCAGACTGGACTTACAACTTTATTTTGCAACTCATCCCTTTCTGGTCTTCTATTTATGGAAGGAGACGATGTCTCAACCACCTTCCTTGTTTTCATTAACTACTTCATCGGGATCTGAGTGGGAAGGGTCAATGCCTGCACTTGGAAGACATGGCAACCTCTCCTTCATTGTATGTGCTTTGTTGGATGCTTGTAGGGAAGATAGGCAGGTGGGTGAAGGTGGAGCTGACAAGGAATCGAAGAGGGGATGAGTGGTCATGTGGAAAGACACAACAACAAAATGGTGACTGGGAAAGTGTGGGTGACATAATGCGGGCACTGAGGTTTGGTATGATGGGACAAGGGTGAATAGGTGTCAGGAGATTAGAGGGCATGAAGGTGATAGGTAGAAAGGGGAAGATTCAGTGGCTGAAAGAGGTGGGGACAACTATATTAGGTGGAGATGATAGGGATTATGAGTGGGACATATTTCAGATGGTGAGAGTGTGAAATGCGAAGGCGAGATGGTGATAGTTCAAGAGGATGATGAGTGGAGGACAGGTGTGAGGGAGTGAAAGGTGGAAGGGGAGTGGGAGATGTGATAGATGAGGAGAGAGAATGAGTGGGGGACAGGTGTTGATGGGAGAGGAAGGTGGTAAGTAGAGGTGGTAAGTGCCTTGCTCGGAGGGGGGGAGGGGTGGTAAGTGGGAATGAGCAAGGGGGGGGGGTCTGAGCATCTTGAGGAGGTGCCATGTTAATGCGGGTCTCGTGCCAGAAAATTGCCCGCTCGAACCCCCCCTCTGTTAAAGGCAGAAGGCTCAGGGGGGTCTAAATTGGGTTGTGCACTGTAGATATGAGCACGCATATCTCGATCACCCAGATCTATGCGCCTCTTACCATATCACGCCAAGATGTCATATCATCGCTCGACTTAGGATAAGAGTGACAAGTTGGTTTTTAACCCCTCTTTGGTTGTTTTTTTTACCAGAACGCCACTTACTAGGGAAAATACCCCACGATCAACAATGTGTGCTAACATTATGTTCCATGGGGGATAGAGTCCTCCGTGTAAGGCTCTAAGGACTATTTCGCAGCTTCAGTGCCTTAGTTGGGTTATGGAGTCAGCTACGAAAACAAAAAGAAAAATGATATTTACAATGAAATTAAGGAGCAACCCATGGCTCAAACAAAAGGCCACCAAAAAATTCAGATCCCTCCAAATTATGCAACCTGTAAGTATTATTTGGAAATACCTCAGAAACTTTGAAGGTTCCAATCCAGAGGGCTTCAAATTTACCATGCTTGCCCTTGTCCTGTTTGGGTGCATCCCATTTGAGTACTAGATCTCCCAACTGGAAATCCTCTTTTCTTAGTTTCCTATCAAATGCCTGCTTGATCCTCTACTGATGCTCATGTGCTTTTTCCATCAATTTCTCTCTAGTTTGCTACACTTCTACCATCTGTTGTATTCTTCTAATCATATCATTAGGCTCTCCTTGGCAATTCTGAAAGAATTTTTCCACAGGCAGGTCATGCTCAGAAGGAAAGATGGCCTCAATCCCATACAAAAGATGAAAATGAGAGACACCAAGAAACCTCTTTGTTGTCACTCTATCTTACCATAGAGAAAATTTGAGCTTTGAATCCCATGCTTTCTTATTGTCCTCTAGCAATCTTTTAATAATCTTTATAAGGCTCTTGTTGGAGGACTTTGCCAATCCATTCCATTGGGGGTAATAGGGGGTAGAGTGAATCAATGCAATTCTGTATTTCTCACAAAACTTGATCAATGGCTCAGCCTTGAAGGATGCAGTGTTGTCAGTGATGATTATGTTCGAGAAACCAAACCTTTCCATAATATCTTCAAGAAAACCAACAATAAATTTGTGAGAAGCACTCGTGGGGATAGTTTCTATCCATTTGGTAAAGTAATCAGTGGCAGTCAAGATCCACTTGTGCTATCCAATTGAAGAATGATAAATTTCCCCAATAAAATCTAGGCCTCACTACTGAAAGGGTCCTGAAGCTACCATAGGCTTCAATGGCAAGGACTTGAGCTGTTGTTGTCCAGATAATTTTTGACATTTAACACAGGCCCTAATTTTTGCATAGACATCAGTGAATAGAGTAGGCCAGAAATATCCAGCCCTGAGAATTTTATAGGTTGTAGTTCTCCAGAAATGATGCCCCCCACATATGCTGTCATGAAAATCAAACATAATATTTTGGGCTTTTGGTGGGTCTAAACATCTCAAAAGCACTCCCAGAGGGTTCTTCCAATACAATATCTAATCAATAAGGAAATATTTAATTTCTTTAAGATTTAGAGCTCTTGCCTTGATTTTCCTCATACCATCAGGGGGCCTTAACTCTTGTATAAATAATATGATGTCTTTGTACCAGACACATTCTACCAATGGAGGGATGATTTGTGGGCCTGTATGAGACAACTCAACTTGCTGATTTTCTGAGCAGGTGCTAATGAAGTTAACCCCCAAATATTTGCAATTAGACTCAACCAATAGCTTGGCTAAACCTTGGCCTTTAACTAGTTTGGTGGGCTTTAGTTCCATATCAAATTCAAGGATTTTGGTAATCCACTTGCTCCTTCTTCCATCCATGTCAGGCTGAATGAGAATGTCCTTCACAGAAGCTGAAGGAACATATGCAATGAAATTTGAATTTAGAACATAGACTCTGAAATCTTTGAGAGCCTTCACCAAAGCATTGTCCTGCTTCTTCATGATGTCATATTTTGTCTCTGCATCTCTCAATGCTCTGCTGAAAAATGAAATAAGTTGCTCCAGCCCTTCAATATTCTTCTGCAATAAAACAACTGCTACTGTATGAATAGAAGCAAAGGAAAAAATAAGAAAATCCTTGGAATAATTGGGACTGATTAGCACAGGTGCCTCAGTCAATTCCTTCTTGATATGGTTGAAGGAATATCTGGACTCAATAGTCCATTTTACTTCATTTCCCTTCCTGAGCATGGTCGTGATATGATTTACTAATTCGGCAAAATTCGAAACAAACCTTCTCAAAAAATTGATTCTGCCCAAGAAATACTGGACTTCCTTCTTGGTTCTGGGAAGTGACAATGTTTGAATAGAGTCTACCCTGCTTGAATCAATTTGGACCCCCTTTGCTGATATTATGTGCCCCAACAATTTTCCCTCTTGCATAGAAAATAAAGACTTTTTGGGATTGAGGGAGAGACCAAATTTTCTGTATTTTGAGAAGACCGTTCTTAGATGTTGACAGTGTTCTTTATCAAACCTGGAAAAAAATGTAATGTCATCTAGGTAGATGAATACAAATTTATCCCTTTCTTAAATGAAGGCGATGTCCATATATCGTTGAAAGGTTTCTCCTGCACTCATCAATCCAAAGGTCATTTTGGCATACCTGAATGTGCCCCAAGGAGTGGTGAAGGTCATCTTTTCTCTGTCTCCAGGCAGGAGAGAGATCTGATTGTAGTCGGAAAAACCGTTAATCATGGAAATCATGGATGCACCTATCACCCTATGAAATATGTGTTCCATCTTACGCAAAGGGTAATTGTCCTTCTTAGAGCCTCTGTTCAGGTTCCTGAAATCAACATAGAGTCTGATTTCTCCATTCTTCTTCCATACATGGACCAAGTTGTCCACCCAATCCGAATATATCAAAGGCATAATGATTTGGGCATCCAACAACTTCTTTACCTCCCTTTCCATAATAGGCAACAAGATAAGATTTATTTGTCTTAACTTCTACCTAAATGGTTTGGCCTCTTCTTTCAATGGGATATTATGATCAATGACATTGGTGTCATATGTTCTGAGATATTCATAGGTCCAGGCAAAAACATCAGCGAATTCTCTTAATAACTCAGTGTACTCGACCCTTTTCTCCCTCGACAAGCTGCTTGACAACTTGACAAATTTTGGATCCTCCTCTGTGCCAATATTGCACTCAGCTACATCAACATCGTCATTTGAAATTTTACCCTTTACTGCCACATCATTTCTGTCAAATAGTATTTCCAAAGGGACTAGTCCCTTTGGGATATGATTGCTGGGAAGCTAGACAATATTGTGATTAGCAATTTTTTTCATAAAAACATCAGCATGAGGATTTATTTCAGAATCATGATCTTGATAAATGTGTAATGCATAAGACTCATCAATAGTCTCCAGGAATCTTCTGATCTCAAGATCATCCTCAAACACTTTCCAATGTTTAACATTGTCAGGTACAAAAGGTATGAATTCCGCTTCTACATCATACCTAAGCTTAGGTGGCAAGGGAACTCTGAAATTACTTGTTGAGATAGCCAGAGAATCAGTCGTGGAATTCTCTTCCCTTGGAATAAATGAAATGTTGAAAGCTAAGAAAAAACTGTCAACAAGATCCCAAACTTCATTTCTGTAACTTCTAAGCCGAGGGTTCTTGGCTTGATAAATATTTCTGATCTAATGGACAATTAACTCGACATCCCCAAACATTGATATCTCTTTTAATTCCCATGTCTTTTGCAGCCCTCAAACCCAAAACAAGAGCTTCATACTCTACCACATTATTGGTAGTTTCAAATTCTAACTTGTAAGACAGAGATATGATCTCTTGAACAAGTGAAACAAGGAATACTCCAACACCAACACCTTCTCTTGAAGAGGCTCCATCAAAGAACATTTTCCAAACATAGGTAATTGGAGGAGAATCTTTAGAGAGAGTAATGAACTATTTTCTGATTTCGAGAGGGGGTTCAGGGTAATCAGTGAGATGCAATAAGCTGGATCCTAAATCAGTATCAAGGCAAAAAATAGGATGGTTGGTGGCATCAGATTCATCACTGATAATGTAGGCCAACTAAGCTTCTCTGTAGAGTCTTCTATCCTCCCCTCCAGACACAAGAATGGAAACATATGTAAGGTCCATCTGGAATGTTCCTTCAAGCCTCTTTATCCAATATCTTCACAACAACATGCCAAACTTGGGGGGAACATCAACCACCACGATATCCATGACCACACTTTTCATGGGAAACTCAAACAAGGTCACAAGAAGATCTTTGATGACCCCAAGACACTGCACTTTCCTAGAATCAAAAGAATACAAGTCATGGGAAGTCTTTGTGATTTCTAATCCAAGTTCATTCATGATATATTTGGGCATAAGATTATGAGAAGCCCCTGAGTCCATCAAACAATTATGTAGCACTTTGTCATGTATGTTCAGATATGTATAGAAGGTAGGGGATGAATCATCTCTATCCTCTATCATGGTACCTAATATGACTGCTGGCTTTTAATCCTGAAGATTTACTAAGTCTGAGGAGTGAGATGCAGGCTCAAGCTGTAACAATTTAGAGAGGGATTTTTTGAAATCTTCGTTCTTGACTAGATCCAAAAGAGGTACAGGGATCCTAATCTTTTGAATCTCATGATCAAAGCTAAAATAGGAGGGGGGATTCAGAATTTGCCTCACTTCTGGGACAAGACCTTTGGCTATTGGTGAGGGGTTCTGCATTTTATTTTCCTTGTTTCTGTTCGCTACTTCTTTAGTAGGCTTCTCTACTTTGGAAGGCTGATTAGGGATGCCAGACTTCCCTTATTTCTTATTAGACTTGAGGTTATATTTATTTGGACTACTAATGGTCTTCTCTCCTTTACTCAACTCATTTATTTGGCTGTCCATGAGGGACTCCTCGTATGCAGATTGGGTTAAATGGGGAAATGGGGAGGTGTCTTCAAGGAAATGGATCTCAGGTTCAAGCTCTTCTTCCTCTACTTACTCATCAACAACAAGGTTATTTTGGAGAGGGGTTTGGATTTTCTGATCATCCCTATCTCTATTTCGAGGCTCTCTTGTAAGTATATGAGGGGTATTATTTGGTCTTTTTAAGTTATCTCTGTTATCATCATTTTGAGTGTTTCTAAAGTTCCGCTTCCCTTCAAGTTTTATTTTCTCCATCTCGACAGAAAGATACTTTACCAGTTTGGTCAATTCATCTACTTGAGGGTGGGACACAGGGGAACTAGAGTTTGAGGCTTTAGATCTCCCCCTTCCACTATCTCTGTCATTTTTATTCCTAAGTTTGTCAACTGCCAATACATTGGACTCTAATTCTAGGGCTGCATCTTACATATGAGCCAAGGAGGTATCTCTTCTCTCACTTAATAGGAGGCATAAATCAGGGTCAAAAAAATTAGCATAAGTAATTTTGGTAGAGGCTTCAGTAGGCTTTATCTCAACATGGATCTTATTGTACATTTTGTTGAATCTCTTGGAGAAATCAGAGATAGATTCTCCCTCTTTTCTTTTTAGGGACTCAAAATCTGTGATATAATACATAAAGTCCTTTTTATCCCCCCACTGTCTCAAGAAAACATCATCTAAAGATTCAATCCCAACAATATATCCAAGGGTCAATCCTCTAAACCATTTCCTAACCTCACCATCAAGGATTTGGACAAAGACTCTCATCCACACATCTTTGTTTTCAATATTTATATTGTCTGCATAACTATAGAAGGCATCAAGGTGTTCTTCAACAATTATGTCTTCTTCTCCTGTGAATTTGGGCATGTGTTTTAGGTAATCTCCAGTAGGGAGAGCATTCATCGGCTGAGGTAAGACTAGAGGGGCATACCTTGCAACCACTATGGCATCCATTCTGTTCTGCAGGAGATTGGCACCTGCCATAGTGATGATAGCTGGAGGAGAACCATGAGGAGATGGAGCTCAGACCGGGGATAGTGGAACTATTCTTCTGGGAGAAAAGGGGACTGACTGAGTGTTGGGGGAAAATGCCATAGGGCTCGAGGGAGAAGAGGTTTGGATTTCTGTAAATGAAACAATTCTAACAGGGGGGACGAGTGGTAAAACCCGGAGTGGGAAAATCTTCTGAGGTCCTCAGTTTAAACCATGGTACAAATTCAGGGGAGATAGGAGTGACAATGATTTCTCCCTCCAATCCTAGACCAGAAGGGGATAAATCAGCAGGAACACTCCCAAAATTTAAACTTTGGGAAACTCCAATAGCCGACATAATAGGAAAATGAGAAGCAGATATTGGAGTTTCTAAAGGAGGATGGTGAAAATAATCATAAATACCTAGTTCAATAGCCGAAGCACCTTCCTGAGGGGTCCTTCATCTTCTGAGAATTTTCTCTGGGTCAACTTCAGGTGTTGCTAGAGGAAGCTATGGGGTATACCTCATGTTTCTTCCTCTAGAAGCCATAACTAGAATATTGGAGTCGTAATAGTGGAGTCACCAGATGCACAGTTGCAATATTTAATGTGCTGAGTTCTGATGCACCTTCATAATCAATAAGATTTATCATTCAATCCCAGGGAAAATATTCAATTCATCCCCGACAATGGTGCTAGAAATGTTAGCACTAGAAGTCACCTATGGATTGTGGCAGAGGCAAGCCCAATACCCATCAATTTTTATGTCACAATGAATGAATTTAAGGGGGGTCTAATGGATGAAAACTCAGGATGATATCACTTTAGCTCAGAAAAATGGGCTGGTATGCGTAGGAAGATGAGGTCTTCACTGAAATTCAGACAATAAGTTGTAGTAAGGGTGAGTAGAAGGAAGAACTTGAGGATAAATGTAAAGGTTTGCTATGGACATCAGGTCTTCCAGTCACCAAAGGAGGAAAATCTTTAAATACAAGATCCTCTTGAATCCAAAACTTCAGGGAACTGAATACACTATAACAATACTGCAATCAAACATACATCACAATATGGTTACAACAACTCGAATGGATCATCCATGCCTGAGTCTTCAGTATCATAAGAAATAGAGATGAAAAGAAAGTTCACTGTCATTAAACAAGAAGTCTCAAATGGCAACACATAACCGGAGAACTAGAGGCTTCATTAAAAATTTACAAATTGGGAGTGTAGCTCAACCATCACCACTAAATAAAATGGCAAAAATGCCTACATATACTCAGAAATGGCTCCAAATGCTTGAGATGCAATCATGTCACGCGTTCAAGTCTTTGCGTTGATGAAATTCTTTGTCAGGCTGCGCATGCATACATTGATTAGACTGCCCATGCAGTATTCTGTCGGACACAATCTCTGTCAGACTGGACTGACAATTTTCTTATGCAATTTGTCCCTTTCTGGCCTTCTATTTATGGAAGGATATGACATCTCAACCACGTTCCTTGTTTTGATTAAATGTTTCATTGAGATCTGAGTGGGAAGGTGTTACACCTTACTTTTGTCACCTTGGTGATGTTTCTACAAGCATGTGTTTAGGCTCTCAAAAGGATCTTCTGCATGAGAAAAATAACTGGTTTCTCCCTCTACAAAACTTGTTTTTATAAGGACATCGTAGGCTAAGAGTAATACACAGTGCGGAAATGCCTGATTTCCGTAGGCTATCCTTAACCTAAATTGAGGAATTTCTGCAGGTTGCTCTATAGACAGGGTGCAACAACATTTTAAGACTAAGAAAAGGGATGAAGTTCACGAAGGTTATAGAAGGGAATATTCTAGAATACGAGGTGGAATCTGTATGGTTGGGATCCTACTGGTTTCTCTGATTTGGTGGGATCATCCTAATCTCTTTAACCATCTCTCCTTCTCCTATATAATGATGGATTTCTCATGGAAAAGGTTAAGCAAAAATAAAGCAATATCAAGTAAGCAATTTATGAAGGAATATGATGAAGATTGTGTGAGGAATTCTATTTCAATTGATGCTTGAGATCTCCATTGTTTCATCGAGCTATTGTGGGTTGTCTTCATGCAAGTTTGAAGCAAGTGTGTGTGTTGGAGCAAAGGGCCAATAAAAGGGAACCTTTCAACATCAAGGCAACTCAGTTGTATCTTCCACTTTTACTTAATATAATACGGTGGCATGTTTCTTTCCCATAAAATCATTCTCATTTTATTAAATGACTCCTTGATCACATGTATAGGTTCTCATTGAACATACTATTATTACTTTCACTTTGGTTGGTTTGTGTTTCATTACATGATCAATAGCACAAGAGAACTGGAGCGAAGCAGGGACAAAAAAGACATAAGGAAGCGATATTCAAAGGTATGCCACTCATCTCTTCTTTGATATTAAATTCAATGATTAAACTTAGGGAAAGTTCCATGTCCTGTCTCGTTTTGTTCTAGATCTAGGTGGATCTAGGGAGATCTATTTATGTCTGCATTCAATGATTTATCCAATAACAACAGGGTCAACGCTTGCACTTGGAAGACATGGCGACCTGTTGATGGGACCTAAATCCCTTGACTCAATAGTAGGAACCAAACCCACCACCGAGGCCCAATTAGACTTTGCAACATTTAAAATGGAATATTTCTCCAGATCTTGTGATCCAGCCGATTTATCGATGGGTTTTGTGTTTCGTTGCGAAGGCTCTTCCTTCAGTTAGGACTATTTTCTTTTGTATTTTTCTCTTGAGTGGGGATGATATGAGAGATGCAAGCCATCATAAACCAACTTGACAATGAAAATGATTAATTTTTAACTACCAGGAAGAGGTTAATCTTGGGATAACCCGCTGCTCAACATGCAGATAGTTACTCTATACCACAGACCTAGTACTAATACATTAGCCATGTGAGCATCTAATTATTGTCTGAGAAACTAACTATCAGAAAGAAAGAACATATGTAATAAGATAATGGCAAGCAAAATAATTCATCTACCATAACCATGCATTACATCACAACATAACGATTTATCTTCATCATCAAAGAAAAGAACATCAAAACATTGCACCAGATAACTTGACAACATAATTAATTTCTCTTACTCATTAGTGCATCATTCATGAAACATCGGATAGGAAGTAGCTCTTCTCCAATTCCAATCACATGCATTTGATGAAAATAGTTTATCTTTGGTCCAGAAGGACTTCTCAATTCATAACAGTCTCAAAATAATTATTAACAACCAAAAAGAAAGAGTTCTTACAACAACCATTGACCCTTGACTAATTGGTCAACGTACTTATTTATAATCTAAAGTTCAACTGAAATTAATGGCTAAATATAGTTTGAACCAAACAAAAATCGCCACGTGGCATCATCATCTGATAGTTTCTTTAATAGTCCACTCGAGATATTTATTGAAAAGGGTGGCTTCTTTCATATTCAGACCAATTGATCAACATTTATTCATAGGTTTGGGCCCATGGGAATCTGTGTTGTTCCATTGGGGCCACATATATTCCTCTGACATATACTGCATGCACTCGGTACTTTACCAAACTAGAGTTCAACTATTGTAGCATGGTTCGAGCTCTAATCGGGTGTTCTGCGAATTGTTGCACTTGCCCTGGCCTTGCATTGGTTATCTTTGCGCACTCCTCGGTCCATAGTGATTCTTGCTCAGCATGTATCTTGAACACGTCGCTCAAGTTGATAAATTCATCAGGGGAGCCAAACTTGGGGAGCCCGACATCTCTCATCACTTTATTAATTTTATCCCAGTGCTTCTGGAACTTGGCCCATTGCTCTTGGATTTCTCGGTGTGGGTCCCGGGACATCTTAGCCCAGTACTCGACGAATCTCTTCATGTGGCCGAGACTACTTTTTCCTACCATTTGAATGCCATGTTCTTCCTTCTCTTGACACTACTAGACTACCTCAATATATTTGAGTCTCTCTACCGATTGCTACACCCTTTCATGCCATCGCTCCATCTCCTTGCATGTCGTGAGTGCCATGAGAGTGTCCTCCTAGAATTCAACTATGTTTTCGATTAACATGTGTCTTTCCTTCTTGAACTTGTTGTAAAATCCTGAGAACTCACCTTTTAAATATACAGCGGTCTGCGTGGTGCCTTTATAGTATTCGACAAGATGGCGCAATTTTTCAAGCTCCTTCAGGGAGACAACTAGTTCCTTTTCATCCCTCCTGGCTCTATCATGTGTGGCATTAGAGAGGGATTTTCCCACACTGATCAGTTCAGATGTACGAGCATCTGCTATGTTGATTAATTTCTCTTTTGTAGTGACCAAGATGGAGTGATCCAAAGAGATCCTTCTCTTCTTTGCAGTCCTTTGAATGATGGGATTTTTCTTATGATTGTAGGAGATCACATAGATGTATTCTACCTCGTCTACTGGCTCTGGTATCTGTTGATCACCCCATGTGAGGTTGTTTTCCAGGCTACCAGTGGTGTATATTTGTTTGTGGGTGGTCTCTTGAACTTCCTTTCTTTGCCTTGCAGGTTTGTGTTGACGGGTGAAATTGACCGTCCATCAACTGAGAGAGTGGAACCGGTCCGGGGTTGTCTAATAACCCAAGCCGTTTGGAATGAACCACCCTGATGGGTTTAGCAGCTCTTTTAGCCGATCTAAGGTCCTAAGAAAACCAAAGAAAAACTATTCTAAACTAACTAATCTAACTAAAAATAAATAAAACAAACTAACTAAAACTAAATAAAACAAACAAACTAAAACTAAATAAAACAAACTAAACTAACTAATCTACTATTTCTATATATACAAACTACTAACTGAAATATAACTTATTAACAAAATATACAATATCTACAAAATACAGATTTAAATAAAACCTG
>CBVK0100793548.1:0-32488 GCA_900067695.1 Picea abies | reverse complement strand
CAAAAGGTTGACCCTGTGACTATGTGGTATCAAGCTCTCTGGAGGAAAAGGGTTATCCATTTTTTTTATGAAGCTTACAATGATTTTGTCTCTGAATTTAAGAAATTACTCTTTGGGGAAGATATTTTCAGGCTTTCATTGGAAGTGTCAAGCATTTTGGATAAAAAGGGAATTCTGGATAAAATGGATAACTAAAAAATCATTAGGATTTTATGTTCTCATGAAAATCCTATATACCTCCCTTATTATGTGTCAGACAAATTCTTTATCATAGAAGTGGAAAGACAGTATAAGTTATGGTTTCATTCTTTTTATGAAAGAAGGAAAAAATAGTTCATTCCTCTGACTTTGAAAGTTGGAGAAATTATCTTAAGAGAAATTCCCAAAATTGATGAGTATGCCTCTTACTTCAATGAGTTTAATTTGAAGTTTGTAGAGGAAATAAAAGGGTTTGACCCTAACGACATTTTTTATAATCATATGGTAGCATTTATACTCAACCCCACAATGATCAATACACTCATATTTGTAGAAGAAGAGGGTGATAGTCATGACCCCCCTATTCAAGATGTTAATAAATATTCTGGTGACATAGAAACCATTGTGAGCACTAATGAAGGTCACCAGCAAAGATGGAAACCCTCAAGTGAAATAAGTTCTTAGTCACCCATTGTTTCTCACAGAAGTCTTTTTCCTAAAGTAAATCCTCATTCTACAATGATCCAATAAATAAAAACCCCAAGTAACAATTGAGGTGATGATGGAGAAACAAATCCTCCTCAAGAAAGTCTAGAAAACCCTCATAAATTACAAGTAAAAAGGAAAAGGCTCAATTCTCAACAAGACAAAGAAAAACCAAACATACCTGAAGATGATATTTTGCTTGATAATATGGACTTGGATGTGGATATTGAAAATATCCAATTTCTAGATGATGAAGAACATGCCCAAGAAAATATACAATCTGTTGCATTAGATGTTCAATATGAAGTCTTCTCTGATGAAGAACCTTTTTCTATGCAAGATTTTTTATTTGATAAATCTTCAAAGAAATTGACTTTTGAAAGAACCTCAAAGAAAAAAAAGGGAAAGTCATGGTCCACCATTGATAATAAAAACATGTTTCCATCAAAACTATCTTCAATTCATAGAATCACAGGGGGTGCATTGTACATTTCAATAGTTAATATGGAAGAGGAAAATGTCAAACTTAAAGAGAGAGTCATGGAATTGGAGGCAACCCTCATGCCTCCACCTATATTGGCTACCCCAGTCACCATACTACAACCTGACAGAACTTTTCAAAGAGCCCCAAAATCAGATCTGAGAGTGAAAGGAATTTCAAGCTTAATAATTGCTACCAGATACTTTGTTGAAAAGAATGTCCCTCATTTTAGATTTATGGGATTTGGTGAAAACATTTTCTACTCTCGAGCTTAGAATAAAAAACACTAAAGAATATTTGAATGCATATTTGAAGAAAGACGAAGGATTCTTCACAGATGGGGTCTCTATGTTTGTATCAAAAGTCTTGGCAATGACAGACCATGGAAGAAAACAAGAATATTTTACCTCCCAAAGTCATATAAAACAATTAAAGGTGCGTTGGATTGAAAGAATCAATACATTAAACGGGTTGTTAAATCAATTAAAAGAGTTGTCACGAAAAAAGACTGAGAAATACTCAAAGATTATTGGTTTGGATATCGTGGGTTCCACTATTGAGTTTTCAAATCCAAGCTTAATCTCAAATTCAATGATCATGAGTAGAGAGCAATTTGAAGAGCAAGTTGAAAATTTGAAAAAATCATCCACCGAAAATTTTGATAGTATGGTTGAGTATACTTATGATGACATTGATAATTGGCTTGTTGTGTGTACAAATAAAAATGAGGACATTGAAACTATGTTCCAAAATTTATCTATTGACCAGATGGAAATTGAGAGTGAATTGCTAAGTATCAAAGTAAAGAAAGAAGTAATTGTTGCCCCATTAAGGGAATATATTCAATAATGGTTAAACAAGGATATAACTAAAATTGTTGAAATTCCAACAGAAGCATGGGTGATTTTAGGGGCGAAATTTCGCTCATGGGCAAAATTTAGGGGGTTCCAAATTTTTATTGGGCAATTTTTTTGTATTGGAGTGGTTTCCTAAAAAAAATATTATTCGCCCCTAATTTATTTATAAAAAATAAATCTTATGGGGGTTAGCCCGAGTTTTTATGAGGGAGAGAGGAAAACAAATATATTTCACTCCTGAAATTTGGAGTTGCAAGCTTCCATTCACCCCATTTCCATAAATATGGGAATTTATGGTAGCAACTTCACCCTCACATTGGGTATAAATCAGGGTTTACAGTGTAATTTGGTTTATTTTCAGGGTATGGGCAGCTACAATCTTCAATTCTCCCGATTTCCAAAGAATAAGGGGAGTTATGTTAGCAATTTCACCCTCCCACATGATATAAATCACATATTATCTCTTTGTCGAAAAACACAACATTTGGAGGGTATTCGGATCAGGCCCAAGGATATCAACAAGATATATCTATAGCACGAGTTTTGATTCTTGAATATTTGACAACATCTAGATATCTAGACTCCAGAGGAAAGCACGGTAAGCTATTCTGACTCTCGAGGAAATTGCACCTTCATATTTATTGTAGCTCTACAATTTTCATTCGACTCATTTTATTATTTAAAGTTTTACAAATTCTAGTGTGGTGTAACAACAATTTGTGTAAATTATTTCTTTGGTAAAGCTAACCATTGGTGAATTCTGAAAATGGAGTGGCTAAAGGCTTGTGACATTGTCATACAATGTTATAATCTCTACCCAATTCTGAAATAGTTATTTTAACTAACAATAGATTGTACAAATTGAACGATACTCTACCCTTTTGGTGTTTGCATTTTTTTTTGTGATTTCTCAACTAGTTTACTGTTAATTTTGTCACACATAAAATAGATTTTAAGCCTCTCAAGGATTGCCCTTCATGTATGGACACGAGTGTCTCAAGGATTTCCCTTCATGTATGAACAAGGCGTTATGTTGATTATGTTGTGATACCCATTGATTGTTTTCATCTCTATGACACGATTGGAAATCTCCAAGCAACCCAAAATGATAGGCTTGATATTCATCGGATACCTGCTATAGTAGAGTTCCATATACAAGTAGCATTAGACCTGAAGGAATACCTAACAAGGATAAGGGTTCACCTGTATATATGGTTGCAGGGAAGATCATAACTTTTTAGCCATTGAGCCCTGATGGTGCTAAGGGTTTGCAAGTATCCAGTGATTTCTGTATAAAGTAACTTGAGTTTAAGGATGTTGCTCTTTTGTCAAATGTAGAGGAGCTGCTAGAAATGGGCAAGAGGACACTTGAAGCATTGTAGAGGATGAAGGTGGGAGCAAGGGTAATCATGAAGAAATACGTAGTGAAAGGTGTGGGTATTGTTCATAGGTTCAATTGGGTACAAAAGGACAGAAAGTGAGAATGTGCAAGGATCCAAAGCATATATGCTCATTTTTACCTTTATATGGAGCATACTTCTTCCTAGAGCAAGGGTAATGAGGTTTCAACTAAGTGTTCTTCCTTCTCAAAAAATACATAAGCAAGCATTACAAACACCAGAGAGTTTCGAAAATAAGAGTTTCTCTGTGTTTTTTAGATTAAAACTTTGTTAGAGTGAAAAAAATAAAAAGTATTGGGTAAAAATTACCTTACATGAATTCCTTTGTGTTTTAGACTTGAATCCTTGTTCATACTTCATTCATACTACCTTCCTGCTTCTTTTCTTCTTTCTTGTATTTGCGAAGAAAGATAGAACTGGTGTAAGAATAATTGATTTTGATGCTTGAGATATTGATATAACATTTTATTACTGATATAATATTACAAATAAGTATTTATTGCTTGCATTGAAAAGTTTTGTTGATTTATTGCTTGAATAGTTGTTGCCAAAATGTCTTTCCAAGTAAAAGACTCTTATTTGCATTAAAGTAGTAGGAATAATCTTGCTTGAATAAAGATATGTTATTTTTCTTTGTTGTGCTCATATTTTTTCTTACTTGCCAATGGAAGGGATGATTAAGAAACCACCTCACTGTCTTGATAAGTTTATTTGTAGCAAGAAAGTAATGAGACAGTTGAAATGGCTTATGAGATATTTTTGAGTTGGATAAGAAAATTGTTTTTCATTCAAATAATAGTTTCTTATGCATTTGCGTTAATGCCTTTGAATGCTTTTAATATCTTGACAAAATTTTGAGCACTCATGGTGTTGATCACTAGTGAAATAAATGCTCTCAAGAATCAATCTCTTTGCTAGTATCAAATCTTTTTGGCAGCAAGAAAATAATGAGAAAGTTGAAGGCACCGGTAAAAGACCTTAGATTTCACTATTAGCAATTTTACATGCAAGGATAGTTTTATGCATTGGCTAGGATGGCCTTGGACACTTTGAAGAGCTAGAAACCCTTTGAACACCCATGGTTTTACTCATATAGTGAAAGGAGTGCTTTGAAGAATAGATGTAGTTTGTTTTAGCAACTTATTTGTAGTGAAGAAATGAAGAGGATTCAAATTTAGCTTGCTGGAATTAGTGAATTCAATAAGAAAATTATTTCACATTCATGAAAAATTTCCGTAGTTACTTTAAAGACTAATCTTGTGATTTACAAGAACTCATTTTTAAGAAGCTTGAAAGACCTTTCTGTCCTTTGTGCACTCATGATTTTTTATTTATCGGTTTAAGGAGTGCTTTGAGGATAAAACTTATGTGTCTGAACAAATTCATAGGAAAATAATCTTCCTGAATTTGCATGAGCTTCTCTTAATGTTTTAATAGTCTTAATAGCTTAATGAATCTCATGCTTTGCCTCAACAAGTACCTTCTTGAGAACTTGAATAACTTTGGTAAGTCTTTCCTTGGATCATTTTATGGTTGCCTTTGACAATCACATGCTCCATTGAGGTGTGCTTAAGTTTGATACTCTGCATTTTGAGTTTTCTTCAAGAATTAAATTTCTTGTTGCATATTTTGGGAGCAAAGGATGGTATGTTTGTCTCTATATCCTGGTGGGAAGCCTCTTTCAAATGAGAACTTAAGTTTCCAAGTTTCTCTTGATATTCTTGTTGAAGCATGAATTGTTTTGGCTACATATTTTTAATGCTAACTTGGAGCTAAGAACAAGTCTCGCATTCACTAAAGGAAATCAAGCTAATGCATCTCATACCTAGTTATCTAATTGCTTCCTGTAAATTGGAGAATGAATAACTTGAAATAATTCTTGAACATTTTTCATCCCTATGCTTTGAAAAAATTCAACTCTCAATTTGAAAATGCAATAAGTACATTTAGAGGAAAATCATTGTCAAAAGTCTTTAACAATTAAACAAATATCAGAGAAGGAAGAAACACAACTTGATATCTAAAACATGGAGCAAGGAGGATTTGGAATTGTCTCACAGCTTTAGCATTCTCTTATGTAGTAAAGAAGTGATCTTGATGAGTACTTTGCCACATTTTCATGTTCATTAATTTTCAACTCTCAAGCTTGTTAGTTGATACGCCTTTGTTGCTTGATGGTTTCGATCTTGGACTACATTGATTAAATTTACTGAATATATTATCCCATGCCTTTGCTATTATCCCGTTAACTTTACTTGATCGTTTCAATCCTGGACTACATTGTTGCTTGATGGTTTCAATCTTGGACTATATATTATCTACATAAGTAGAGGATTGTTTATTGAAGGACCAAGACACCTTCATCCAAGAAGACTAAACATGAAGATGGTCTCCCAGACACACAAGTTTTAAAAGCAAGCGAAAAAAGACCTATAATGTGCAATTCATCGATTGTATTGTACGAGGCAAACTAATTCCCAAGCCATTGTCAAGTCCACAAGCATTAGAACATAATTTTGGTGAAAGTGCACATTGATGAAAAATATTGTGATTTCAATTTATTTATTTATTTTAAATATGTCACATCATCCTGTTTGGAATGAGGACAAAAGTTTGTAGAGTTGGTTGGCCAAGTTGGATAGGAAGGCCAAGAGTCATGTAGGAAGGGAAAAATACAAGAAGGTGGAAGGCACAAGTTGTCATGGAAGTCATGATTTCTCACAGCAATACTCTTTTTGACTTTATGACAATTGTAAATTTAAGAGAAAGTTTTATAATTCATTTGTAAGTTGTTTAGAAATGACAATTTCAACAATTACAATTTCTGGGTTGAGGTGAAGAACAAAGTTCATACCTTTTTTGTAGGAGATAGATCATACATGAAAACAAAGGAGATATATGAGAAGTTGGAAGGCTTGATTTTGCAGATCCAAAGGGATAGATATGTTCCATAAATAAATAAAAATCTCCAAGATGTGGAGCAGGAGCAGAAGGAGCATACTTTTTACCAACATAGTGAGAAACTAGCTATTTTTTGGGGGATTATCAATACACCTTATAGGACACCATTCCAAATTATAAAAAATATACGTGTGTGGGGTGATTTCCACACTACTATTACATTCATATCTAGGATTGTAGGGAAATAAATTGTCGGTAGGGATGCAAACTGCTTCCATCATTGGAACAATAAGTTGTGTTCTTGTGGAGATTTTCTTAGAGTGGACGACTGGAAGAACTAAAACATGTTCAAGAAGAGAACCACAAGCTCAATGAGGATTCATCATCATATGTGGCATGATATGTGAACTTGAAAAGAAATTGTGCATGCTAAAGAAGAAAAAAATGAACATATCGAGGAAGTAAAGGATTTGAGTCAAAAGATACAATCTCAAACTCAGGAGAAGGATAAAATTGTCTTGATTTTCATGTAGAAGCCTCCTTAGGTCTAGATTCTTACACTTGAGATTGTAAGTAATGGTACATTCTAACAAAAATTCATGTTGTGGTTAATTTAGGGAGATCTTAAGTGAGTTTAAAGAGGATGGGGAAACATGGATATAGTTTGATGAACCTGTTATCACTCCACCTGTTCTCCCAAGGTTGAAAAGGAGACCGACAGAGGTAACCTCAAACCAATATTTGGACTTGGTAGCTAGCCCTACCAAATCAGAGAAGGCTCTCTCAAGAATATCAAAGTCAATGAAATGACTGGAGAGGAAATTATATCTTAGGATAGATATTAAACTCACTTATCTTTGATTTTTAGGGAACTTTATGTTGGATCAGGGAGGAAAATCAATTAATTAGGTCAAAGTGTCAAAGGGTTACAACACAGCTAAAAGTAGGAGCAGGGTAGAAACAAATTTGAGATGGATTGGGGTTTTTAGTCTAAGTGGTGTAGGGTTAGAACATGCAGAGAGGTCCTGATGAGCATGTGCACCATGAATTCACCAATCTAGAAGAGAATTACATAAAATGATTTTTCCAACAAAACAGAGCTTTCCAAAAAGAATTATGCTTATAACCTTAAAGAAAAATCACTGATGAAAGGAGAGATGGAAAGAATGCATGTATATAATTCATACAAAACCATGATAAAATAAAAACAACATCAAAAACTTACTGCACAAGAATTCCTATATCATAGTTGCAATTGTTCCTTTGATTTCTTGAAAAATGGTGAAATACAAACTACAAGTCTTCTTCTCTCTAATGTCAAATACTCAAAATGACAAAACATGTGATACATATATATCAAAACAACTATCCCCTCTCTTAGGGGTCAAATTCTTCATGATAGGAGAAAATCACAAGAAAATCTCCAACTAAACTGAAGACTAGGAAGTCAAAAACTGTTTTCCCTTTTTACTCTAATTGTTTGACTGACTTTAATGACCCTTTAATTACCTTCAAATATTTATGAAAAGTTCATATACATTTGATTACATCATATAGACACCTCATAAGGTCAACCACATCTTTGGACTTCGAATTGGACCAAGGAAATTGAAAATTTATCCTACTCATAAAATTTCTTGGTAAAAACAAACAGAAACGTAGCGTGATCTTTGAGGGTACTTTTGGAGGCCTTGCTAGATGATTTAGCTTCTGAAAATGGTATGGTTGGAAAGATGAATACGTATACTACACAATGGAGTCATCAATCACTGTAAACAAATGCTCCAAACCCCTGAAAAATCGACTTGAAGTTGAACTATCCAAAAGCACAGCGAATTCTCGAGAGGTGCAGCGAAAATATAGGGGTCAAAGATGGAGCGATATATCTCTAACCATAAGAAATTGTACAAAACTGAGAGAGGTTTTTGTTCTTTGGTCTGTTTTGAACAAAAATTTCTCCAGTTTTCAAAAATACTTTCCCATTTGTTCACAATATTCGCAGCAAAAATATGTCTAAAACAGGACTTTGCACAATCAGAAAAATAGGCTATGAATATGTGAATGTATCTCTCATTCTGTAATACTTGTGTAAAATATGAAATAGGTTATTGTACTTTGGCATCTTAGGAACACAAAAATCCTCTAGTTTCTCAATATTCATCTCTTATTGGCCACAATATGTTCGAAAAAAAGATGACTAAAAAGATCATTTATGGAAAATGTGCCTTCAAAGATTTTTGGAAAATGAAGTGGAATGATGGGTTAGGGGCTTCCTAAATTATTGAGAAAATTTAGGGGGGGTAGAGGGTAATGTTAGGGAGTAAGAGAAAGTGGAATCTCAGGAAATGAGTGAGGGGAAGGAGTGAAAAAGGTAAAAACACGACAAACTTGTTGAAAGCACATCGAAAATGATGGAATGAGCAGTGAATTGCTAGGGTTTGCTCTTTTTCAAGGAAATTTTCTCTGAAAATGAGCATATATGATTGTCGAATATGTGGAATCTATTATTTGAGAGAAATGAGTGAGATAATTCTCTTGAAATGGTCTTTGTAGTTTTTAAATGTCACCTTTTCAAAATGGTGGGGTGGCCGACCAATTTCACCATTGTTTTTGAACTGGAGTAGCTTAGGAACATTTGAAACAACTTTGAAACTTTTTAGAACCAATTACATCAATATTGAAAAACTTTGACTTAAAACCAAACTTGAGAGAGATTTCCTTTTACTAATCCTTCCTTTAGTAGTTTTATGAGTGAAATGACACAATATGATGACTATGAACCTAGTGACACCAAGATGAATGAGAATCATGATGATGGGACTTAAATGATGATGATGACTGGGACATGAAATTTTACGAGGAGTAGTAACAGACCTAGACTAACTAACCAACGATCAAATTTTTATTTTGAAGACTCAATGAAACAATAAAAATTTGTAAAAGACCCTAACAAACCTAGGAAGAGCATATATATTTGATCACTGGTGGCAGGAAAACTTTGAATCACACTAACAGAACCCTCGCTTGTAATGGACCTTGAGGCTTGCTACTTGGATGCCATCTCTAAAGCTTATTGTTTCTTGGAATAAGTACTTGATGGGAACACATTTCTTGTAGAAACATACTTTG
The DNA here is from genome assembly GCA_900067695.1 of Picea abies. NCBI lineage: Eukaryota > Viridiplantae > Streptophyta > Pinopsida > Pinales > Pinaceae > Picea > Picea abies. The sequence goes on along the minus strand of CBVK0100793548.1, from coordinate 23,036 downwards.
CATATATTCATGTTCAAACCTATAGGTAAGATGGCATCCTTTTCATCTACTTATGTAGATGATCCCTTTCTTTTACTTTCAATATAAAAATGGTACTACATCTTTTGAAAATAGGTAAATAGTACTTGAACTCCAAAACTCACATAGTGTAACTTTAATTTTAGGGATCTAAATTATAATACTGTGAAATAAACTATTTACATTAAAACCATCATTCAGTTTTTCGAAAATAGTTATATAATACTTGAATTCCAAAAGTCAGATATTGTAGGTTTGGGGATCTAAATTTTCTAATATCATGAAATATACCATTTGCCTCAGGATTTTCATTCAGTTGAAGGATATATTTTCTATTGGATTGGATCTAATACATGGAACTAAAACACACAGCCTTGTCAAAATTGTTAGCTTTCTTGGAGGTGAATACCTTTTTGTTGGAGTAATTGACGAGCGACACATTTGGGCTAATGATTTGGGAGCATTGTTTATCATTTTAAAGGATCTCGAAATGATTGTTGGTAAAGGCATGTGTGAACTATGCACACTATTTTACCTTTCTTGAGGTTCAACTGGATTGATAAATTCCATATGGTTTCCTGGGTAATCATGTTGTAATAAATATGAGAATGCCATTTGTCTACATTTCTTGGGTAATCATGCTGCAATAAATCTGTGAATGCCATTTTTCTGCATTGCAGGAAAAATAGTTGTCTCCACCCCCTTATCTCTTCTTCATATGGTTGTAGATTTAGTACATGAGATAAATTGTAATAATGAGATTAAGACCTCGCTTGCATTTTTTGCATAAAAGGTAGTGGAGGTAGTAGCATTGGAAAAAGAGTATCTTTGACAAAAGAATTGATTGGTCAAGCAGATCAGTAAATATTTTTAACATTTTTGGAACTTTCACTGTGTTTATTACTATTAGGACTATTGGTGAAGATGACGTAAATTACAATTACAAGTTGGAATACATTTCCTATAGGAATGAATAACATGGACGAGGGTATAACTACAGTCTAGGATTTTGAACTCAGGAGTTGGTATTTAAAGTATTCCCTTTTCCCATATGACCTTTGTTTTCATATTCTAGAGAATTTGATTTGAGAATCTAAGTCTATCTAAACATTTTCATTTTTTAGCAGACATATTTTTTTGCTAATGCAACTTCTATATCTTCAAGAAAGACCTTTCTAAGTGTGAACAATGAGGCATTATGAAAAGTTGTATGTTGAAAAAGGCTTTGTTCCTGGTGTTTGGGTTATTATCTCTAGTTTGTTAATTATATTGTTTCCTCTGTCTCTGGCTATCTTATACTTGTTAATATTGCATGTCGACAAACTGTAAACCCTTTTATTAATGAAATAAAAGGATATTTTTCGGAGCTTATGAGTACACTACCTTTAACAATATGTAGATGGCTAATTGGAAACTATTAGGTACAATATTTGAAGTGGTATGTTGAAATTAAAGGATGAAGCTCTTAAAGGCTCTAATCACCGACAAGTTACACCTACCATTGCTCATTTAGATGAACAACAAAAAAAATTGAACCTCCCAATTCTTCCAATAAACATAATTGGGTCCTTCCCTCAAACGGTAGAACTTCACAAAGTTCACCATGAATACAAATCAAACAAGTACGTTATGTTGGATAGATGAAAATTTGAAAAATATAATGTATAAGGCTTAGATAAAAAAATTATTTTTCACCACTTGGGAAAACAATAAATCCATAAATTTGCACAACTAAAAGGCAATCCACTTGGCATATATCCATAAATTCCATAATGACTTGCCATAAATATACACAAAGAAAAAACAAATTGTAACAAGAATCATAAATTTAGCAGCAGTTAGAGTAAGGTGGGGGTCATCATTGTTCTCGGGGGTGGGACCCATCCATCATTAGCTTGATTTTCCTCCTTATGTGGCTTTTCATTCTTAGAAATGGAAAAGGAAAACATTGGGAACTTGTCATTCTAGGGTCTTAGTGAAAGTACTTCCAAGGTTGTTGCTACAACATTCTCATCTAAAGGATTCATTATGTAAGAAAATTCTCATAATGACTTAAAACCAAAGACTAAAGTTCTCGTAATGACTTAATATTTGACACCAATGATTCTAACCATAATGGGTATCTAAAAATATGGCCAAATATTAATTTTGACCTAAAAATTGGCATTGTTAGATCATTGACAAACTTCATACCCATATTATACTTAATATTAGGTAAGCAAAAATGTGATTATCTTGAAAACCGAAAAAAATCCATTTTTAGACCTATGTTTGACTGATTTTGACCAAGATTTAAAACATCCTAGAATTTCAAAAAAAAAAAACTACATGCTCATCAAAAGGGCATCCAAATCTACTCTCAAATTTCAAGAATTATACAATTTCTAAAAGTAGAAAATGTCCAAGATTGTGAATCTTGAAAATCTGAAAGTGGCCACTTGGAGAACTCTCAATTGAATCCCAAAAGTTGTTATCTACTACTGAAAAAGATCAAATTTCTAAAAATAAAACTTATAAAAATAGTTGAATTGAGATTCTAAAATTTATCATCTAACTATCTTCAACCTTTCATGCAACACTCAAAATTGGAATGTCATTCCTATTCATGTGGAAAACCTGCTAAAAGAATATCAACAAACTTGGTCAAAAACCTGTTAAAAATAGCACATGTGTTTCCCCCCTTGATTACTGATCTCTGAATGATTTCCAAACATTCATACAAAATGATTATGGAATAAACTTTGTCCAAAATAAGGATTTGCAACAATGCACCAATATGGCCTAGAACATGTGCTATAAACAATGTGCTAGAACATGTGCTAGAAACATGTGCTAGAACATGGCCTAGAAAAATGCACCAACTTGATCCTAAGTGTACTCATGAACATGTGCTAGAAATTAAGATTCAAATTTGCATTAAAAAATCCTGTGTTAACAGAGGGAAGAAGGATTGTTGAGGTGACTATGGCATTGCATCCTACAAAAATCCGGTGTTAATAGAGAACAGGAGTATTGTTGAGGTAACAATGGCAATGGATCTTGAACAAATCAATGGTTACCCCCTTTGGTCCAAGAGCCATATTAGGGCCTAAAGTGGGGGTATGTTTTCACCTCTAGTGGATGCACTAGCACTGTTCTCTCTTTGAGGGCTTGGGGAACAACTTCCATATGCCTCCAATGATCATTTAGCCAAGTCCTCTTAGCGTTGGATACTATCCAAAGGACATAATTAGATAGTGCATTGGATCCTTTTTAGTGATAGATTTTGTGGCAAATAATTCTTCCTCATCAATGTCTACCTCTTTCACTCTTCTTTCTCCTTCTTTGATGTAAATATTTAGTTCATGTCTTTCATGTTCTTTAGGGTTTTATCTTGCTTTGATACTTCTAGGTTAGCCTAGATCACTCCTGTGGATTGGTATCACTGGATTTCCTTCCTATCCCCATTGATCTACCTAGGTATCAGTGAATGTACTTCCTAGTTGAATGGACCTACCTTTCTGGTAATTTGTTGGTCACTAATAAAATTATCTTATCTCAACTACCATGGAATGTGTTGTTCATAGGTTCACTACCATACCTATTCTTGCAAATTACTTCCATGTAATAGAAAACCCCTTAGGATGGAAAAAAAGACTCTACATGATGTGTCAAAGGTGTTGGTCTCATCTATTAGACATGCCACAGTTTCCTTGCTCTTCCTTTTCACCAACATGCCAAATCCTACATGTTGGTCAAAACCCCTAAGGGGTTGATGTAAGAGCTATGTGGGTGAGGAGGGAGGCGTTTCTCCTCTTCCCTCGTGCTCACTCATTTCCTCCAGCATTGTAGAATATATTGTCCTTTGTTTTCCTAAAGTAGAGCTTAGCATATTCTATCATCAAATAACGGATTTGTATCTTTGATTTCTTAGGATATGTGGGTTTTTATTATTACTCCTTACAATGTGTGTTCTTTCCTTTTGGGTTGATCTGTTGAATGAGTGTTCTAATATTTGATTAGTGTTCAAGTATGCTCAACAATTTGTGTGATATAGAGTTATTGGATTTTTATTTTGGAACAAATTACATAATCTCTTTAATATATTCATGTTTAGCATAGCAATCCACTGGATATGCCTCAACTTATTTTGTTGTTGATTTGGAAATACATCATAGTAAAATGGAGAGTTCAAAATAGAGTTAGATACACCATTGTGATATGTTCCATGGTTGAGTGTTTATCCTTACCCACCTTCATCACAAAATGAACAAGAAAGAATGTTGTTCCTCAGATATTTTAATGGCCCAAAACCATTTGAATGTATAGTTCGAGTAGACAAGATGCTTTACATGTGAGTCTCCTTAGCCCCTTTAGTGCTTTCTCTGCTTTTCTCTCAATTTTTATGTTTTGTAAAAAAAGGTTAATCGAGTTGAGATTTTGAATGTCAACCAAGAAATTATGTTTATTTTTCAAAATATGTAAAACGAGTATAATACAATTTAATGAATACATTTTCCTATTATTATATATGGTTTTATAATTTATAAAAAAAAATCCAAGACTTTACAAGGTTTTATAATTTAGTGAAATATTCGCCAAGATTTTACAAGCTTTTATAATTTAGTGAAAGATTCGCCAAGATTTTACAAGATTGTATAAAATAGTAAAAGATTAGCCAAAAAATTATATACACATATTATATTATTGATAAAATATCCTTCAAATTTTCCTACGTATCATGGGGATTTGCCCATTTATTATACATATAAATTAAGGGGGGTTCTTAAAATCACCCCTGAATGGAAGTGGTTACAACTGACCACATAACCGCAACAGGAAAAGATATAAAAGGCACATCGACAAGTAAATGAATGAGAGAGTTTCCATCACAGTAATTCCATACTTATTACATACCTTCTTCCTTATCAAATTTCATACAGTTGTATTTATTCTTTCATTGGAAAAGTATAACTGAATTTTGATAACTTCCTCCTTGTCTTCTTTCTAGATCATGTTTCTTGTGCTCAAATCCATGTTCTTCTCCTTGTCATATTTCTTGTAAATATTTTTATGGTCCATAGGAGCCCCAATCCCAGTCCATTAATTGACTAACGCCTTTGAATTTCAAGTATTGTAACATAAACTATCACTTTTGAGAAATCCTATAGAACTAAGTCGGGATTGGTTTTGATTGTATTTTATAACTCTGAGTTTTGAGTATAAAATATTTGAATTCGATCTATGAAAATATTATTTTGAGCTTAATAAGTAGTACTCTTTCAAAGTTCTCTTGCGCCATTGCACCATCTCTTTTATTTTGAATGTGATCAGAAATTTTATTAAACTATGATGGATGTGAGGATTTTATTACTTTCTATATTGTGTGGTGTTTGAGGTTCCTGGTCCACGTCTGAGGAATTCTCCTAATATAAATCTTTATTTTTCATTATTTTTACTTGTGTTGAGCCATAAAGAGTTGGATTCAGTCATTTGACAGAGTCCTATACTATTATGGATCTAACATATTTAAAGAAAATTATAAGCCAAAGAGGAGTACCACCTCTTTAAAAATGTAGGGGTATTCATATCCTCGTGAGGTTGTTATTTCAGTCTTGACAGATTCAAACGTCAACATTTTGGGTGACCCCACTGGGGAGCGAATTTGAAATATTGGTTTTAGACCAAATTTTTTCATAACTTTGCCTCAACCCAATCAGCCCCAACTGGAAATTGGATTGTGAAACCAGAGAAGTATTCTGCATCAATTAAGTAATATTAGAATAACAACATCCCAAAGTCGAGAAGATATAGAGATATCTTGGAAGACTCTTGTTCAAGAAGAAGAATCAGAAATCCTTGAAGACAAAGAAGAGATGAAATACAAATTCGAAGAGCTCAAACATAAAATAGAAATTGAAGTTGGATGAATATAAGGGGCCATTGACCATAAGTAGAAGTAAGCAGCTGCAAGTTGAAGAATGTATTTTTGAAGAGAAATATATATATCCAAGAATGGGTGATAGGGAAATAATACGAGAGGAAAGAAACGAAGAAATAAAAGAAGAAAGACACGAAGAAATACGTGAACCAAGGTATAGAATCTCGAGGAGAAGGGTAAGATATTCTCCTCTAAACCTCTAGGGAGAACACCATGAGCTCCCTATATTTCCAAAGGGGACATTGAAAACATTCTCAGGGGATGGAGTGATTGATCCAAAAAGACATGTAAATCCATTCTTGAATGTTTGTGATTTCCATGTTATTGAAGATGATGTTGTAATGGTAAGATTATTTCTCCAAACATTGGTCAATTAAGTGTATGAATGGTACACATCACTGCCTACAAGATCGATTGGGTCATTTGAAGATATTGAAACAATGTTTTTGAATATGTTTGCTCCTCCAGTTTCCTATCACACTCTTCTCACAAACTTTACTCAAATGTGTCTAAGAAAAAATGAAAGAATTTGAGATTTTGATTTGAGATTCAATAAGACATTGAACAAAATACCAAAATAAAAAAAGGCCAAATGCTCTGGTAATACTCTGTTGTTATAAAAATGTCATGCCTACCAATGTAAAGTTCTCTATTAGAGCCTCTCAAATTGAAAACTTAGATGAAGAAATGGGAAAATCCACAGAGATGGAAGAAATTATGTTTGAAATAGGAGTTGACCCTAATATTATTCTTGGAAAAGTACAAAGACAAATAAATAAATTTTCCATTTTTTATCAGGGAGCATCAATTTCAAAGAAGAATGAGGATTAAAAAACATGCCATCTCGGAATTCAAGGAGCCAAAGGAGGTTTCTTCAAGGGGACCATACCAAATGTAAAAATTAACCATATTGCAGCACAAGAGACAAATTAGAAGATGGAGATTGCCCAAATGAATAAAACTATTAGGAAGATGCAGAATGAACTAATTAAATTGAGAAGAAATGAAAAATTCATACCTGATTCAAGGATGCCAATTCCAAAACAAAGAATAAATCATGCTCAAGAACAAAGGACAAAAAATCGAGAATACTAATGATCGATAGAGACAGAGAATCCTAATGGCACATATTCCCATTGCAATAATACTCAAAGAAGATTATGTTGAACAAACTATTGAACAAGAGGTTGACTATATTCCAGAAGAAATTATTGAATTTGTAGAGACAGATGGATGTGAGACATCCATGTACATATTTGAAGAAAATGAAGAAAATGACATCTCACAAGACAATTTTGTCCAAACACGGGGAAAATCAAATAAATAGAAAGAAAAGGAAAAAGAAAAAGAGAAGAATAAATCAAGTGAAGAACAAATAATTGTAAATATTCCTCAAATGATGTATAATGTGGTCGATGATCGTAGTAAATTAAGAATCACTCTACCCTTCACGAAAGTAGTAGAAACCCCACAGTATAGGGAAAACATTCTTAAACTTTTAGACAATCCAGGAGGGAGAATGGAAGTTGTTATTTCAAATCCAAGGAAAAATCAGACCATATCAGTTGTTAAGTTGAGAGGAAAATTTATGACCCTATACATTTTGATTGAAAACCATGACGTTGTGCTTCACAATTGTTTGATAGATTCCAGAGAGCGGAATAATATCATGCCCCTAGCAGTAATGGAAGCACTTGGCATGGGATGTACCAAATATTATGAAATAGTTGAAATTTTTTATGAAATTGATTCTAGAAAAGTACCAGCTTATGAAAAAATCAAGGACTTTTATGCTTGGATTACTGCTACCCCCCATATTATCATTGTTTTCACTATCATAGTGGTTGATCTTCCCCCAGCATATGGAGTATTCCTTGGAAGAGACTAATCTTCAATGATCAGTGGTTACATAATGAATGATGGTAGGTGCATGATGTTCCCGGACAAATATGGGACAATGTTGAAAGTTCCTCGTGAGCCCAAAAAACCATTTTCATTTAAAAAGAAAAATCATGAATGATGTAGGATTATATAGATGCAGGTATTGGAGACTATAATATACTTGATTTGGAGCAGTCAGAAATTTTGAAACAAGAAGATAATTCTTTCACTAGACACTGGATAATGTCATTTGATGGTGCATGCTCAAGCTCAAGAAGCGGGTTTGGAATTGTATTAAAAGTATTGATAAAGTTATATATCCACATGCTATCAGATTGGAATTTCCATGTACCAACAATGAAGCATAGTACGAAGCACTAATCCAAGGGATGACTCTAGCATTGGAAATGAACATTGAACACTTGATTATAACCAGTGACTCTGAATTAGTTATAAATCAAGTTATTCAAAGATATAAGATCGAAAAATAAAAAATCAAGTTGTATGTCAAAATAGTAAATGAATTGATGGGGTTCTTTTGTTCATTCAATATATATTTTGTCCCTAGAGAGAAAAATAAAAAGGCATATATGTTTTCACTTTATACTTCATTATCTAATTCAGAGGACATTCAAAGAAAATTTTCATTTCAAGTCAAAAGAATTTTTAGACCTTCGGTGCCTGATAATCAAGACTACCTTCAGGTATTTGAAAATGACAAAGAATTAAATGATTTCTTGGCCAATTAAAATGATTATGAGGAGAATGACAATATTGTTGCCCCTGTTCCAAAGGATTGTGTAAAATCATAGTCTTTTTTTATAAGAGATGATCAAGCAAAGAATCTTAAAGAAGAGATATCAGCTTGAAAGGCGCAAGAAACAAAGAAAATAAATATTGTAATTGAAGATTCCCCAAACTATGTGAATCTTGGGATTGATTGTACAACAGAAGAGATTGACCAGTATATTGCCTTATTCAAAGAATATTATGATGTATTTTCTTGGAGTTATGATGATCTCAAGGGATATGACAAATCTATATTCGATCATATCATACCATTCAGAAAAGGGGCAAAGCCTTTCAAGCAAAAAATGAGAATGATGAATCCCAAATTGAAGCCATTGGTAAAAGTGGATTTGGAGAAACTTAAAAATGTTGGAATTATGTATCCCATTAGACATTCAGATTGGCTCTCAAACCTAGTAGTAGTGAGGAAAAAGACTAGAGAAATTTGAATGTGTGTTGATTTCAAAGATTTAAATAAAGTAAGCATCAAAGACGACTATTATTTTCCTAACATGGAATTATTGCTTCAAAAAGTTAATGGATCTGCTTGTATGACCATGTTAGATGGTTTTTCAGGGTACAATCAAGTATTGGTGGCAAAGGAAGACATGCCCAAGACTGCTTTTACAACACCATGGGAGACATGCTTATGCTCACATGCCCTTTGGTTTGAAGAATGTTGGAGCTACCTTTCAAAGGTCCATGGATCATGCATTGAAAGATTTGATAGATGATATTACCTTCCATTCCAAGACAAGAGGAGAACACATCCATCATTTGAGGCAGGTTTTTGAAATATGTAGATTATATGTGATCTCTCTTAATCTGAAGAAATGTTTATTTGTTGTACCTGAAGGAAAGTTGTTGGGACATATAGTCAGTAAATAAGGAATTTACATTGATCCTGAAAGAATCATATCCATTAATGAATTGAATCCTCCATCTTCAAATAAATGGGTACAATCATTTTTATGAAAGATAAATTTTGTGAGAATATTCATCCCTGATTATGCAAGTATTGTCAACCCAATAAATTTATTGTTGAAAAAAGACCAGAGATTCTAATGGAGATACTTAGAATGAATTTAACAATATTAAGCGAGTAATGACCATAACACATGTGCTTATCATTCCATATTTTAAAAGAGATTTTATTTTATATTCTTTTGCTATAGAAGGGGTCATGGCTTCAGTTCTTACACAAAGAAATTCTAAATGGGAAGAATTACCAATAAGTTTCATCAGTAAAACCCTTCATGATTATGAGCTAAAATATTCAATATTGGAGAAGCAGGTGTATATTTTAACCTTGTACAAAATTTTACTGCAAACAAATTTTCAATAAGAGAACAGAAAATATACAATGGAAAATACACACATTACACGGAGAATTTTCCCTTAGAAGCCCAAACCGAGAAAACCAACATATTATATATTCATTCACATCATACATTGTTTACAATACAATATACATATAGGAGAAAATGACATCCAAAACCCTAATCCAATGACCTGAATTAGTAAACAACCCTAATTCCTTAACTGGAAATAGAAAACCATCGACAAAAAACCATGTGCTGAAAAACACCCATAAATGGACATGAAAACTGAGGAACGTGCAAAGAATATAACACATATCCAACAAAAAGCACTCTCTCTTGTAAAAGCAATAGCACATTTTTGGACTTATATTTTGAACTCCCATGTTATAGCATATGTTCCTTGTTCTCTCATAAAGATGCTCCTAAATAAAAAACTAAGAGAAGGAAAGTGGGAAAAATGGTTGGACAAGATTCAGGAGTACGATATCGAGATCAAACCTTTAAAGGAAGTTAAAGGACAAGGATTGTGTAAGCTCATTACTAAAAATGATGCATTGCATGGGGTAGTCTCATTTTCAATTGAAAAACCTATGTTGAATTCTGAATGGTACAAAAACATATTTTTTTATCTAAGATTTGGACAGTTCCCAATTAGTATGACTCCCTAAGAAAGAACAGATCTACAAATGAAATACAATCAATATGTATTAACTATAGAGATATTGTTCAGAAGAAATTATGATGGTATGATATTGAGGTGTGTAAACGAAATGAAGGCTCAAGAACTGATAAAAGAATTTCATGAACGAATATGTGGAGGACATTTTGCACCAACCACTACTGCTCATAGAATAATAAGAACTGGATATTATTGGCCATCAATTTTTAAGGATTCATATGCAATGGTGAGGAAATTCATTTCCTGTAAAAAATTCTCAAGAAATGTGAAGAGGTTTGTAATGCCTTTTCAACCTATATTGGTCGAACATCCATTTTCACAATGGGGGATAGATGTCATTGGGCCAATAAATCCAAAATCAAGTAAAGGACATATATACATTCTCACGGCCACAAATTATTTTACAAAATGGAAGAAATAAGTGGCATTAAAAACATATGATTCTGAAGAATTGATAAAGTTTCTCAAGAATAACATTTTATCAAGGTTTGGAGTACTGGAAAAGTTCATCATTGATAATGGGTCAATGTTCATTGGATCAAAGTTTACTGACTTTTTGGGGGAATATGGTATTGTGATGGGGAAATCATCAAATTACTACCCTCAAGGAAATGGACTCACTGAATCAACAAACAAAACATTGATTCATATTCTGAAGAAGACAATTGATCAAAACCAAAAGAACTAGCATTTAAAATTGATAGATGCTTTGTGGGAAAGAAGAATGACACCAAAGGATAGCACTGGAATGTCCCCCTATATGTTGGTCTATGGAAAAGAAGCAAAAATTCCACTAAGTATTGAATTGAATGCTCCGACTTATGTAGTAAATATTGAAGATAAAGAAGATACTCTACAAAAGAGATTGAATCAGTGGTTGAAGTTATAAGAAGAAAGACTCGAAGCGTTGAAGAAAATAAGTTAGAGACAACAAAATGTCAAGAAATATTTTGATCAAAGTGCTACAGTAAATAATTTTTAGAAGGGTGAACTAGTATTACTCAAGAACAAAGAAAAAAAAATCCCTCAATGCATACAAAGTTTGAAGCACTCTGGATCGGTCCCTATCTCATTGAAAAGATTTTAAATTTCAACTTGTACATGATCAAGGATATAAGAGTTTATTTTCTCATGGACTCACAAACTCATGACCTATCACTTTTCTCTCTCAACCTCTTCCCAAAACTTGGTTTATTTTTTGTTTCATAGACTTGCAAACTCATATTTTCATTTTTTTGTGCCTCTCGCCCTCACACATTCCTCCGAAAAGTATCCATACTTAGCCATTTTTCCTATCATGACAGACTAGCGGACTTGCATTCTCATTGGAAATATTCCAGTCTACCACCTCGCCGTGACATGTACTTCCTCTTCACACTTCTCAGGTTATATTATATCCTAATTCTATGAACTCAACTGCTAAAATTAAATTATAAAAAGATCATTATTGATGATGTTTTTATTGAGGCAAATTTCATTTATTTCAGGTTAATGATTATCATCAAAGATCTAAAGTAGAAGATTATTTCACTCTTCCAAGCGAAATTACGGAGAAGTTTTTCAACCTGCTGGAGATGGTTGAAAGAAGATGATGTTTTTGTAGGGATACCTTGAATCTATTCGCCAGAGATGATAAAAATTACCACTGGTCAAGGGCATATTGGTATTATTCAATGTTACCAAATAAAGATAATAATAAAGTCTCAACGTTAGGAATATCTCTCGTTGGTTGTGTCCCTGAGGTTTTCGAGTGTAAATATATTTTCACATGGTGCATTGACATGTTTGTCCAGAATAGAAGAACCATTCCTCTACAAAGCAGCTCCCCTATTTCATCTGTGCCTTCAATCTTCAAGAAAATGTTAAAGCTACCAGAGTCGAACTTAACGTACAAAGGAGAAGATGCCAAGAATTTTCTTATAGGGAAAAATAATGGAATTGAGCTCTTGTAGGAATATGTACAAGACCCTACTACAATGTCAGAAGACCTATCCAGAATCTAGGTTATTTCATTAAAGGACCCCTATCAGGAAATTGCTTGGTTTTTTACTAGAGTTACAGGTTATGATTCTACAGCAACTATTCCCCGATTGCCCCTACATATTTCATATTTTACAGTTCATGAGAATGTTGTTTTTGATTGGACAAAGATCATATTGAATGAAATTTCTGCACAATTAATGAATTTCATAAGTGAGAAAAAAAATTATATGGCATCTTATCTGGTTTTTTCTATCACGGATTGTCATATTTTTAAAGGTCTAGGTGTTGGAAAAAGGGTAAATTCAAAGGTTGACCCTATGACTATGTTGTATCAAGCTCTCTAGAGGCAAAGAGTTATCCATTTTTTTATGAATTTTACAATGATTTTGTCTCTGGATTTAAGAAATTACTCTTTGGGGAAGATACTTCCAGGCTTTCTTTAAAAGCATCAAATTTTTTGGATAAAAATGGAATTCTTGAGAAAATGGATAACTACAAGATCATTAGGATTTTCAGTTCTCATTAAAATCCTATATACCTCCCTTATTATGTGTCAAACAATTTTTTCATCATAGAAGTGGAAAGGCAATATAAGTTCTAGTTTCATGATTTTTATGAAGTAAGGAAAAAACTGTTAATTCCTCTACCTTGGAAAGTTGGTGAAATTCATTAATCTAGAATTGGATATCGGGACCAAAATGGGTCCAGGAAGGCCTAAAAATAAAAGTGCTCAGAATGGGCTCAAACATTTGTCGTATGACCAAGATATCATGGTCTATTCAATTGGCCAAACAGGCAAAAACAATGTTGATCGTACAGTCCGTACATTGCCACGTGGCAGCTGAATGTACAGGGTGTACGACCATGCAACTGATGTGGAAAGGTACAGTGGATCTTGACATGGTTAGGTACAGGTGGACCAATCAAGGAGTGACATGTGTCACCACTACAAGGGTGACACGTGGCACATCCTTAAAACTGACATGGCAAGTCCATACAGTCCTTACGACATGTGGTGTTGACGTGGAAGGTACAATGGCATATGACTGGGATGAGATCTGGGCAAATAGCTAGATGAATGATTGCTTGACAAGTGGCATGTTTGGGAGAATGGGAAGGTGTCACGTGGCCCAGTCCTGGGTTGCCATGTGGCACCCATTTATTGTTTGGTTACATTTGGAAAAAGTTGGACTCCACGAGAGTCGACTACATGACCTCTGGGGGCGGCCAAGACTTCGTGTAGGCCGAGATACCAGCCTGCCTACCTAGTGGCTCTTACCTCTATATGACGCCACTTATATTTAAAGTTTCATGTGTGTTCGATGGGCGGAGTAAAGGGCTGGGGTCTAGCCCCAGCCCCCAGCACAGTCCATATGACCAATACCATAGGACCACAGTGTTTCCATAACACTTGTGACCATTGTGATGGATTAGTCCATGGCCCTGTTCACCCTCCATACAACCCGGACCCTCCGCCTGTCTGGCGCATAACCGTTGGTAGCTTCGGGATAAGCCCTGGTCGGTGGGGGACAGCCCCATCCAACTAGGGGTTGGGAATCAAGGGCCTAACAACTATCATTTGTGCATGGAGGTCTAGCACTTGGCCATATGGCCTTACAGCATATGACACATGGAGGCACCCAATGTGACTAGGAGCCAACGAAAAATGGGATACGCCTTGATTATATGCCAGTTTGTGGGTTTATTACTATATAATATGATTTTTATTGATTTTTTGGCTTAATATTGGGAGATTGTGGTCATTTTGGGGGGATATTGGGCCCTTTTTTAGGCAAAATCTTGGGGAGAAGTAGGGATATTGTTGCCAAGTTCAAGCCTATATAAACCAAAGGTTATTGAAGCCATAGAAGGAGGATCATAATAGGTTTATGATAAATATTTTCCAAGCCAAAGCCATTTTTATGCAGGGAAGCCATTGAGGAGAGCACCTTTGCAGGACAATTCTAGGAGCTCCGGTCATCCGTTTTTAGTGTCATTAGTTTTGTTGGGTTCTAGATATCTGGTAGAATGAGACCGTATCAGATTTTAACCTTTTTGGCACTATTGTGATGTACGTTTAAAGCTTTGAGCAGAAATAAGAAAGCCTCACCCACTAAGACAAAGGCCAGAAGATGTAGGCGACATTTCCGAACTCCGTTATCAACTTCTTTTGTTATGGTTTGTTGTTCTTCATGCTTATGTTCAGATTTGTATATTTCTTAATGGCTTCTATGTTTCTTCTTTAATTCTTCCTCATTCATCAGTTTCCTAAATGGTTTAATAACTCATGCTTAATAACTCAATCATTGTCGTTTAAAAGATCTTTTCGGATCAAGTGGTATCAAATCTAGTTGACATTTGGTTTTTGAGTTTCATGATTACCAAGGAAAAGATGAATCGTGTTGAAGGTGAGATTGTTGAATAAAATCTATCGATTAGATTGCGAAAGAGAACTTCTCAAAGTGATAAGATGGCATCGGAAGAGGTACTTTCTCATGATGAGAAAGAGTTTTGAAAAACTTTCTTCACCATGTCAGAGATGATGAAGGTTTTGTATGAGGATTACTTGGAACGAAAGAGACCAAATCTGGGTGAATCTTCAAATTTCAAAGTGAAGAAGGAGAGGATCCTCCTAAAATTCCTCCTTCACCTCCTTCTTCACCTTCTTCTTCTCCTTCCTCTTCAAGTTAAATTTATAAATCCACTGCAAGAAAACATGTTCATAAATAGAAACATGAAATGCCTTTACTTAAGTTTGATGTTAAATTTGAATTATCCATGTATGATGGTGAATGCAATGCAAAGAGACTTGATAATTGGGTCAAATGGATGGAGGTTTATTGCAGTGTGCAACAAATCAAAGATGATGCCACTCAAATCAAATTGGTATCACTTTGACTTGCAGGCACAACACTCATCTGGTGGCAAAGCAAGTTGCAAAATGACACACAACAAGTGGGTAATGCATTTCCATCATGGAAAGTTTTTGTTTCTTCACTTAGAAAGAAATTATATCCTTTGGGTTATAAAGAGAAAGCTTTAATTGAATGGCAAGCTCCTAAACTAAGAAAAGGAAAAAATAGTGCAAGAATACACAAATGGTTTTCGTAAGATGGCATTGATGTTAGATATTCCTTTACATACCCAAGAAACTCTTATGAATTATATAGGAGGTTTACCTGCACATATTTGAAATATTGTATTTATGTTTGGACCTACTAGTATTAATGAGGTTTCTGTTCAATCTACATACATTGAAGCAGGGAAAGGGGTTGGTGTATCAAGGGAATCATATTCAAGGAAAGAGGACAAAAGGAAGTGGAATGGCAAGAAGGCAAATTCAGTGGCATGAAAGGAAGAGAAGCCCTCTTGCAAACATTGCAAGAAAGAGGGGCATGATGAGGACCATTGCTGGCAATTGCATCCTGAGAAGAGAATGAAGTGCTTCAAAGAAAGGAAAGGGATGCAAACAGTTGCAGCAACAACATGACCCATGGACTTGGGATCAGATTCAGGCGATGAATCAAAAGTCTGATTGGTTGGTTTGACAGGTAAAATTGGTGATAGATTTTATGCTAGAAGTAAATTGTTTCACATAAGGGTCATTATGAGGCATACTAAGGTCGACACATTGATAGATAGTGGATCTCAATCTAACTTGATTTCAAAGGAATTGGTTAAACAATTGGGATTAAACACTCAGATGCATCATAATCCTTACACACTTAAATGGATAAGCAATAATCATCAATTGCACATAAAAAAGCAATGCACATTCAATTTTTCAATTTAATCTAAGTTTGTGGACGAGGTAACATGTAATGTGGTGCTACTCAATAAATGTGGAATGGTATTAGGCAGTCCTTACTTGTATGATCGCAAAGAAATCTTCTATAGGGAAAAGAATCAATATCACTTAAACAAAGCAGGTCAAGATATGTGGTTCATGCTCATCATTTAAAGGAAAATAAATCTCTTCAAACAATAGAAAAATTAAGAAAGGCATATCATGCAAGAAACACACCTATAATTGTTTCAAATCAAGTAATTCATCTTAAGCAAGAACGGGGTATGATTGTAGAATGGAAGATCAATCGCACTTTGCTTCAAGATAAGCTAATGTCATGCAAATATTACAAACATATTAGCTCATTTGCAATCATATTTTTAATTCTATCATTAGTAATGTTCTCAACATGGATGATAGTGGCTTCAGTAAGATGTGACAGAGTACAAGTGGCTAACAATATGTTGTCAGTTATCATGGTTGTTTTACAGTTGATCTTGATGAGACAGGTGCACAAGATAGAGTTTAAAGACAGAGAACAAGTCAAGTGGCCTATCCCACACTTGATGATTGGTAAGTAACCTTTTGGAGGACCAAAAGGTCTTTAGTGGGGAGGTGTGATCTAGAATTGGATCTCGGGACCAAAATGGGTCCAGGAAAGCCTAAAAATCAAAGTGCTCAGAATGACTTCAAAACGGACATGAGCATAAGCCTCGTTGATGTGAACCTAGCACAACTTGAACGGGATCAAACGAACGTCGTATGACCAAGATACCATGGTCTGTTCATTTGGACAAACAAGCAAAAAAATGTTAACTGTACAATCTGTACGGTCCGTACAGTGCCACGTGGCAGCTGACTATACAAGTCATACGGTTGTATAGATGATGTGGAAAGGTATAGTGGATGTTGATGTGTACAGGTACCGGTGGACCAATTAGGGAGTGACATGTGTCACCACTATACGGCTAACATGGCAAGTACATATAGTCTGTATGACATGTGGCGTTGATGTGGCAGGTATTGTGGCATATGACTGGGCTGAGACCTGGGTAGATAGCTAGACAAATGAGTGCTTGACACATGGCATGTTTGGGAAAATGGGAAGGTGCCATGTGGCCTAGTCTTGGGCTACCACGTGGCACCCTTTTATTGGTTGGTTACATTTGGAAAAAGTTGGACTCCATGAGAGTCAACCACATGACCTATAGGGGTGACCAAGACTTCGTGTAGGTCGGGACACCAGCTCACCTACCTAGTGGTTCTTACCTATATATGGCGCCACTTATTTTTAAAGTTGCATGTGTGTTCGATGGGCGGGGTAAAGTGCTAGGGTCTAGCCCTAGCCCCCGATGCCCTCCATATGACTAGTACCATGGGACCACATCATTGCCATAACACTTGCAACCGTTTTGATGGCTTATCCCACGATCATGTTCACCCTCCATATGCCCTAGACCCTCCACCTGTTTGGTGCATAACCGTTGGCTCAAGTTTTGGGATAAGCCCCGGTCAGCAGGGGCCAGCCCCATCTGACCAGGGGTTGAGAATCAGGGGCCTAACAACTATAATTTGTGCATGGAGGTCTAGCACTTGGCCATATGGCCTTACAACATATGACCAGGACCGAAATCAGAGGGGGCTAAGGACCAGCGCACCAGCTCGAGGCCACATGGAGGCACCTAATGTGACCATGAGCTAGTGAAAAAGGGGATATGCCATGATTATATACCATTTTGTGGGTTTATTACTATATAATATGGTTTTTATTGATTTTTTGGCTTGATATTGGGAGATTTTAGTCATTTTTGGGGGTATATTGGGCTCTTTTATAGGCTAGATCTTGGGGAGAAGTTGGGAGGTTGTTACCAACTTCAAGCCTATATAAACCAGAGGTTGTTGAAGCCATAGACAGAGGTTCAAAATAGGTTTATGTTGAATATTTTCCAAGCCAAATCCATTTTTATGCAGGGAAGACATTGAGGAGTGCACCTTTGTGGGCCAATTCTGGGAGCTTCATTCATGTGTTTTCAGTGCCATCAGTTTTGTTGGGTTCTAGAGATCTGGTAAAAAAGGACTAGATTAGTTTGTAACCTTTTTTACACTGTTTTAATGTACTTGTAAAGCTTTGAACAGAAATAAGAAATCCTCACCCACTGAGACAAAGGCCCGAAGACGTAAGCGAGATTGTCGAACTTCGTTATCAACTTCTCTTGTTATGGTTTGGTGTTATTCATGTTTATGTTAAGATATGTATATTGCTTAATGGCTTCTATGTTTCTTATTTAATTCTTCCTCATTCATTAGTTTCCTAAATGGTTTAACAACTCATGCTTAATAATTCAACCATTGTCATTTAAAAGATATTTCTGGATCATTCACTTAAGAGAAATTACCAAAATTGATGAATATGCCTCTTATTTTGACCAGTTTAATTTGAAGTTTGCAAATGAAATCAAAGGGTTTGACCCTAACAACCTTTTCTATAATCGCATGGTAGCATTTGGACTCAAACCCATGTTAGAGAAAGATTTATCTCACCCCATGCAATCTTGAACATAAGGCCTTTTTCCATTTCCCTATGCAGACATGAAATCCCTTTTTGAAAATCCCAGAGCTAAAAATATAATTTTTCCATATATATGCACCTTTCCTACTATACAACATGCGTATACGCAAGTTGCACCACTACATCTCATGTACATCGGGAAATGTGTCCAAAATTGAAAAATGGTGTCGGGTTTCCATTTCACATCATGAGATCAATGATCCTTCTCCTTCCATATTCTGGAAATGTTTCAAATCGGCCCTTGAGTTCCACTTAAATGTTATAAATGGACCAAATCCAAGCTATGGAAAAAAGCATAAATAATTCAACTTTGAGAGCAAAGTTACTCTAGAATAATTATTCACTTCACATTGAGTCTACATCCCTTTGTCCTTTAATTCTGAACACATTATTCATCCCCCAAGATCTTCCCTTACTGATTGAGAAATTCATTGTCTCTCTTATATGAGATTGCCTTTGGTGGAGGATTAATGAAGTGGTAGAGGCCCAACTAGAAGGAACTTAGTATCTTGGTTCTGAACCATGCTGACACAAAAGTCTGTAACTTACTCACTTATGTTGATTATATATTAACAGAAATACTATTTTATCGTCCAATTGATATCTTGCAAATATTTGTATTATTATTCCATGGGTGTATTTGTTATGAATGTTGATGGATTATGCTATTGAATGTGCTAACATCCTATATTATCACCATATGCTTGCATTTCTTGGTTGTTGAGGACTAGTTGCAAGTATATTGCTTTGGTTCAAGTGCTCAACGGTGGACTTCATTGAACGTTTGGATGAGGTAGTCCTTTTATCTTGTCTTGCTACCATATTTGTTTATATGGCATACTTGAGAGTAGAGTTTATTTCTACAATCATCTTTGTCTGTTGTGGTTTACCCCTAGCCATAGAGACATTTTCCTCGTAATAGAATTGGCAACCATATTGGGGATTGAATCTTCTTTCTTGGGGTTTGGAGTGTTTTTCTCCTTAGATTGCTCTCATTCATATTGAGTTTATTATCGTATGATTTCTTGACAGCCTCTATTCACTCTGGTTCTGAGTCTTTTAGCCTTCTCCTTAGCCTAGTTGTTTTTTGACACATATACGTGGGTTTTTGCTTGACAATCGCGTACATGCACGTTTTGTCCTTATCCAAGTTGTGTACATACATGATTTTCCCTTTAATAGTCACGTGCATCAACCTTTGTTGCTTGTTTACTGGTTTTGGTGGTTGTTGGGTAGGTTTTGGTGGTTGTTGGGTAGGTTTTGATGATTGATGAGTCTTCTTGGGTCTTTACAATGATTGTTAAGTGTCCGTGGAATGACAGGAAACCTGTCTTTGGTTGAATTTTTGGGCGATGCCTTTCTCATCATCTTTTCATTTTGATTTTCCTTCCACCTTGGGTTGGGTGTTTTTCTCCTTGATATCCTACTTGGGTTGTCTTTGTCTATACATAGTAGAGTCTTTATATCAAGTTGTTGTTCATTCCTTGCATTTTCATTTTTCTTATATTGAAAATACAAAAATATTAGGCATTTTACATTGATTGGCATTTTGATCTCTAGAGTCTTTTTCATTTATCTTACTGCATGTAAAGAAAGGATGCATTCTAATTTAGAATTGCATAATTGAATTGAAAATTGCATTTTTAGGAAGCATATCATCTATTGGAAATTGAAGTTAGGACTTTTCATTGTATTCATATTCATTTATTTTACTTGTTGAGTCATAACATCACTAGTTTCACGACCATACCTTTTGAGTAAGCAAGGCCATTAAAATTAACGTTATAATTTAAAATTGATTAGTAACGATTTTATTTTCTAAGGTGCACAAACTAACTTAGGATTTAGTGCCTTGGAATAGTATTTTGTGAGTAAACTTCTCCAAGGCTATTAAATCAACATATGTGTCTGACTAAGGGAGTGGACAAATCTATTATATAATTGATAATATCAGGAGGCTCCACTTACACCAGAGTTAAGCACGAGGTTGCATGAGGTTGGTTGAAGGGATATCCCCCCGATACCTTCTTAGTGTTAGATATATTTATGGGGATCTATTCATATATGGGGATCTTGCTAGTGCCCTTACCTTTGTGAGAGGCGGTGCTTTCAAGGTTTCAAGCTTTGCTACCCAGCCCATATGGTGGACCTAACTTACGACTGTTCATCTATGCATCGGTTATACTGTGGTTTCTTAGTTGCTTGACTTAGGTACCACATAGGTTACTTGCAGGGGTTATTCTGCAGGTACCCTGGGTTAGATACGGGTCAAACATCACAAAACCTTTATGGAGGATTACCTCTCTGGAGGGATCTGATCGACTGGTTGTTAAGCCCGGGAGGGCCCTTATAATTGATTTTGTTTCCTTCAATATTTAGCAGCGGAGTCTTAGGCCCCTCTTAGGCAAGGCATACCTACTTTATGGAGTGAGGTCCCTTTCAACCACTTTATCTTGTTTGTGTGCCTATTGGCCTTTTGTTTATTTTATTTTGCTATGCTCTTTTCTTATTAGTTGAACTTAGGATATTATATTGTGCCTTGAGTTTTCATTATCATAGATAGTGGAGTTCCTTTGATTCCCTCATTTACCGCTACCTCCCCCATGACATTCACTCATTTCATGGGGACAAATCCGTCCTCTTTTCATAATGGTATGTAGAATTATGGTACTCAGTCAATGCCTTGGGTCTCTAATCATTTTTCTCATGGTATGCCAAATATGTCTTCACACTTGCCATCCTCTATCTTGTCTCCTTATGCGAATCCAAGTTTTGGGTCTGGGGGCATGATGCCTCATTATTCTCCCTCTCCGTTTGGTGGAAGTCGTATCCCTCAAACAACTCTTACGGTAGGAGGTTGGAATCTTCCTTCCTAAAAATACACTTTTCCAAGAGTAAGTGCTAAAATGGGTGGTCATTATACTTATTACACTTCATCCACCTATCCTTCTTTTGTTATGCCGGTTCCTACGAACGCTTTTCCCATGGTGGACCTTCATCTGTCCTCTAGTGTTTCATATGGGGGGAGTTATTTTTATAGTATGGGAAACCCCCTTCATGAAGTTCCTTCGTCTGGGGGAAACATATATCCTCACATGAGTAACCCTTGTCATGATGCTTTCTCTTCACATCTGGCTTCCTCGATGTCGATTCCCTTAAAACCCTTTATGAATCAGTATGGAGAAGGATATTATCCTACCAGATAGGGCCAGGGTGTATACCAGGACCCTTCCTAGCCTACAATTTCTGAAAACCATTATTTCCCCAAACCTTGGTCTCAAATGCCACAACCCACCACCGCCACAAGTCCAGTCATTGTAGGTCATACTTGCATTATATCACCAACCTCTACTAGTCATGTTGGAGATTGTTCAACAACCTCTACAAGTCATGTTGAATACTAGAAACCAGCCACTACAAGTCATGTTGGGGGCACAAGTCTAGTCATTGCTAGTCACACTTCACATACATCACCAACCTTTGCTAGTCATGTTGGGGATTCATCACCAACATCTGCTAGTCATGTTGGAGATTTTCTACTAGCCTCTGTTAGTCATGCTGAGAGCATGTCACCAGCCACTGAAAGTCATGATGGGGGCATTCATACGATTGAGAAGCCTCGACATCTCAGACATAAGCCCAAATTCCTTTGCAGGACTTGCGAAGGAAATCACCTTACTTGTTTGTGTCCTGCTACTGCCAGGATACCAGAAGCGTGGTTCTCACCTGAGGGCCCTTCGGGTTCTGAGGCATCTATGGTTTCCCTGCACCTTGTGTCTCCTTTGATTGACATGATCGTCAGGTTGATGCAATCCTCTCCTGACCACACCCCCATTGTCGCGGGATATGTGTCTCTTGTCCCTCTTATCACGCATCCTATTCAACCCAAATTTGAAGAAGTGGTCATACCAGTGCAACCTCTGGTCAATCCAACTCTCCTTTTGGAGGGTGATGCATCCTTCAACCATGTTGTTAGCATCTCTGATACTGCACCTTCTGAAAAATCAACATTTTTACTCTCCCCGAGTACTCTCCCTCCAAGTCCTGAAGAATTTCCCTTTGATTGGGATGGTGAGATCGGAAGAGCG
>CBVK0100793547.1:0-19079 GCA_900067695.1 Picea abies | reverse complement strand
GCTTGTCCCTTATCTCTGGGGTGGACCTTTCTCGAGGTGCTCTTCCCAGTGTGGCCACTTAAAAGACCACATTTCCATATCTTAGGTGGACTTCAACTTTTCTTTGTTTGTCATCGGTCTGCATGACTAGTGTCAGGCTCATGCTGCAATTGTCTTTGTATGTCACATAAACTCTACAGCAAGACTGCATTAATTTTTGTCTTCTTCTCTTGATCTTTTATCAACCTCTCGTTGTCGACCTTCCATCTTTGTGGTTCGACCATGAGGCTTCTCATAGTCTCAGCTAGATCGGGAGGGGTCTCTACCGCTCTCCTTTTGTCAAACTCTTCATCTCTGTTGTGGGAGCCATCCCCCACTTCGTGGTGCATCACCATTCTATGCATCTGTAGTTTCCTGCAGTTGATAATCCGCTTGTTGTGCAAGAAAAACACTTATTGTTAGTCAACATTATATTCATTCACAATCAGCGCATAATTCATATTTTTCAAATGCATACACACAATAGGAATTTTCATTCTTAACTTCGGCTTTTGATAAAGGGGGTTAAGGTAGAGGGTTACTCCTTTTAAGAGTACTTCAAATGGAGTTTCTGCACAACTCGTTCATGAGCCCAAGCAGGCCAAGTGTTGTAACCATGCTCTGATACCAATTTGTCACACACCCACTATGGAAACTAAGATTTTCTTTTTCTTTTTGTCTTTTCTTCAAGGAACAGAATCCCCGAATTTCTATGGGGCCTAGCGTAGACCCTCCCTTCCCTTATCCTCCCCCATATAATCGTTGGCTATGACCACAGGCCTTACCAAAAAGGCGCTTCCGGATTTCGCGATTCAGGGAATAACGATGCAAGCGTTCCCCTATTCCCTGTCTTTCGAAATGCCGAAACCCGAAAGGGTCTAACAGATCCTTAGCTCCTCCCTTGGGTCGCTTGTCATATGACCGATCCTATGACCTAGTGCTAATCCTCTAAATTCTTTCGGAGTTTCATGATTCGGGAATTCATGATGTAAGCGTTCCTCCTTTCCCTTTCGAATCCCCAGAACTCGAAAGCCCGGTGTCATCCAGATCTACGATCCAAATCGTCGACTTGATCAACGGCCCGGATTAAATCCCGGCATTCTACCTTTCGGGATTTTGGCGGGGTCTTCATTCCTATTTCTCTGATGTCCAGAAACCTGGTGGATTTAGATCTTCGCCACGTGTCCCTACAAATGGGTGGTCCATATTATTTCAGGACTCCTCCTTCCTGCCACAAGACCCTGTCTGGTGACCTAGGGCTCATTCACAGAGCGCAATGGGGTTTCGTGTACCGGGATTTCGTGACTGGTGAAGATGAGGGGTCTTGCCCTTGGGTTTCCTGGGTGCCGAAACGCCGAAACCCATTCACGCTAAACCGATTCGGGATTTCATGTACCGGGATTTCACAACTGGCGAAGACGAGGGGTCTTGCCCTTGGGTTTCCCGGGGACCAAAATGCCGAAACCTATTCACACTAAACCGGCTCATCCACAGAGCGCGTCGGGGTTTCAGGTACTGAGATTTCATGACTTGCGAAGACGAGAGGTCTTACCCTTTGGCTTCCTAGGTGCCGAAACGTTGAAACCTATTCATGCTAAACTGACTCATCCACAGAGCGCGTCGGGGTTTCGGGTACCGGGATTTTGCGACTTGTGAAGACGAGGGGTCTTACCCTTTGGTTTCCCAGGTGCCAAAACGTCGAAACCTATTCACGCTAAACCAGCTCATCCAAAGAGCACATCGGGGTTTTGGGTACCAGGATTTAGCGACTTGCGAAGATGAGGGGTCTTACCCTTTGGTTTCTTGGGTGCCGAAATGCCGAAACCTATTCACACTAAACCAGCTCATCCACAGAGCGCGTCGTGGTTTCGGGTACCGGGATTTCATGACTTGCGAAGACGAGGGGTCTTACCCTTTGGTTTCCCGGTTGCTGAAACGCTGAAACCCTGAGAGAACTACTTTTTCTTGTACAAGGTTTCCAGACTCAGATCACATGATCCTTCAGCAGGTTCTTGGGTAATTATCCCTAGGCTTGGTGAACTAACTGAAAAGCCTTCCTAATTCACCGAGCTATGAACTAGGCTTGGTGACCTAACTAAAAAGCCTTCCTAATTCACCAAGCTATGAACTTTGTGTCAGGGGTAAGTAAACTCGTGGGTTTACTAAAGTGGTAGTCTTTTCAAGGAACTCACTCCGGCTCTGGAATGCGAGGGAACTTCCCGGAAGGAGGTGCCTTCGGGAAGTCAAACCAGGACATAGCGCAAGTCAAGTAGATGGAACAAATCTCAAGGGAATGGACTCGTATTCTGAACTTATTCATTTTATACATAAACCGATTATGGTCATATGAGTATAAGCATGCATCCATTATTTCCGATCAAAACATAAGGCAAACACTTCAATACAGAAACCATTTATGAGCGTATAAACATGAGCATGCGTCCAGGATATTCAATTCAAGATACAAGATATAAACACTTATCAAAAACACCAAGTGTGACGTGACTGCCGAGAGGGGTGCTCGTTTCCACCCAACTGTAGGCTTAGTGACTCCAAATGGATTTACCACTAGCCACCCTCGAGCTAGACCACGATGCTTTAGATTCAGTCTCCTACTCCTAGTTCAACGAAAGTCAAGGACGAAGGTTACTCTCCTTCTCCTATCTTCAGAACTCTCTGTGTTTCCAGAGTTTTCTCCAGTTTTCTTCTGCGATCCCTGTCGCACGTGTTCTCCTCTCCCCGTTACCACACTTCCTCTCTTGCCTTTTTCTCTACAAGATTGCATGTGGCACGAATTTCCCCGTCCGTGGTCAGGTCTGGGAGTTGTTATGGATGGGTGGTTCGCCCCCATCCCCTCATTAACTCTTGAGGAGCCTCCCCACCTACCAATCTAACAGGAAATCCATTCCAGGGTCAGAGAGTTGCTTTGGTCTTTGAGCAAGTAAAAACCAGTATGGTACTGGCTTGGTGGAAGTTAACGCAACCATTCCAGGTCCCTTCCACCACCTCTCATTATCCATCATGGTCTCTTTTAGCACATCCCCCTCCCAGCATTCATGCAACACATAATCATAACATAATTTACATTCATCGACCTTTTATACAAAGGTCCGTTGAATCAAACATTCACATATTTGAGTTTGCCATAGTTCTTGGCCAATATAGTTATTTTTACAGACTGGGGGAATCAGGGTGTTACACTCCCAAGTCAGTATTCTTCCTTCCACGGTAAGCCAAATAAATAACTTAACCTTGAGTTGGATGTTCCAGTGCCAAATAGATAGCTACCACCTATCAATCTTTTTTAACAATTTTGTAGAAGCAATGCCTCGATATATGTTTTTTACCGATGGGATTCCAAAATTATCCCCCCCTCGGTCCACATTAGCAAATCAACTTTATCCTGTAAAATAATCCCAGTGTCAATGAGCGCCTTCCTGAAGTGATCCCACTCGAATACCATGTCGCCCAAGAGATTCAACTCATTGCTTTTTAACTAATAATTGCAAAGGGGTTGATTATCTAAGGGGTTCCTAACCTGTGCAAGAGAATGAAGATGTTTCTGATTAAGAACAGTCACCAAAGGTTGGGATAATATAGAATTTGCATCGAAACCTAGAATCTGGTCGTTGCCAAGGGAGATAAGTTGACCCGAACCCGGATCCCAACTCAACCAGTGGAGAATCAAATGCACAGATGCTAATAACCCTCTTCAAATCTTCGAAGATGCCCTCTGAGTAAAAGAGTATGATTGTAGCCAATTTGTAACTGTCTTATGGGTTAAATATTTATCCTTAATGATTTTGTGCCAAATAACTCCATAGGTTACCGCCCTCCAAAGGGTGTGCACCGCCAGAGCATTACTGAAATAAAAAATATTGCAGAAACCCCAACCCCCAAATTCCTTTGGGGTCGCCAACTTTTCCCACTTGAAAAGATGTATAGGAGATGAGGCCAAATTTCTTTGCCAAAGGAAATTGTACATTATTTCTCTGATGGAATTTAGAATCGATCTAGGAACAAAAGATAGGGATATCCAGTAAATAGATTGAGATTCTAGCACAACTTTTATTAGGGTGTACCTCCCCCCCAAAGATAACCAACGATAACACCAATTGTTAATTTTTTTCTCCAGTTTCTTTAATAGCCAACACCAGTCACTAGCTCGATGCATCCCAGTTTTAAGGAAATATCCAAGATATATAAAACCATCATCCAGATCCTCAAAACTGTAAGGGAACATAGTTTTGTAAGGCCCTAGATCCTATTCCGAAAGCCCTGCTTGTAGCATTGTGGATTTGGATTCATTTATCGTCAGAACTGATGCCAAGCAGAAATTTTTTAGCACTTTATCAATCTCCCACTATTCCTGAAAAGTGGAGTTTGACATAATAATCACATCATCAACAAATAAAACATGAAGAATTTTAATGGATCTAGAAACTTTAACATCGGATAATTTCCCTTCCTTTTGTCTGTCTTTTAATATTAAACTAAGACCCTCCATCACTAATATGAAAAGTAACGGGGAAAGTGGGCAGCCATGTCTAAGTCCTTGACCACTCTTAAAGAAATCCGTCGGCTCCCCATTTATTAATATAGAGAAGGTAGTGGACATAACACAACTCATTATCCAGTTTGTCATATTAAGGCCCAAGCCAATTTGAATAAGAATCATCCTCAGAATATCCCAGCTAATGCAATCATAGGCTTTCTTCAAGTCTAGCTTTAAACTAGAGATTTGACTTTTTTCTTTTTGATACTATGGAGACAGTCATGTACCGTAACTATGGCATCCTTGTATTCTTCTTCCTTGTAGGAAGCCTAATTGTTCTTCTGAAAGCGATCTGGACAGGATCGGTTTAATCCGATTGGCTATAACCTTTGATATGATTTTATAGCATAAATTACAAAACAATATAGGACGGAAGTCTCCAAAACGCTGGGGCTTATTTGCTTTTGGTATCATGGCAATGAAGGTCACATTTAATCTGCCCGATATGTTACCACTTACTCTAGCTTCTTCAGCCATATCCAGAAGGTCTCTCCCAACTAAATAAAAAAAGTGACTAAAAAACTCTACTGTCCATCCATCGCACCCCAGGCTCTTATCAGTTTTGAATTTTGAAATTACCTGATTTAACTCATCCAATTCAATCGGCGCATAGAGGGTTTCCGCCTCAGCTTCAGTAAACATTTTTGTAAACATTGCAACAACCCTGACTTGTTCCAGTTGCAAAGGAGAAATATGTTCTTTGTATAACTCTTTGAAATGGTTGACTGCCTCCATTTTAATATTCTCCTTACCAGTAATAACACGCCTCGACCCATCCAAAATTTCTCAAATATGCTTATTGTTTCTTCTAAAGTTTGCATAGTTATGAAAAAAAATTGTTTTATTGTCCCCGCTCTGAATCCATATTGCTCTACTTCGCCGATGCCATTGTTCTTCAGTTTCGTTGAGTATCTTGTTCCTTTCTGTTTCCAAATATTTCAATAAAGAGTCCTGTAGTTGTGGACAATTACCAAGTGAATTATTATGCAGGCGCATGCTAATATCTTCTTCAAGAAACTTAATATGAGCCTCTGCCTTTTGTTTACAATTCTTGAGCCATATTTTTGTGCAGTTCTTTAAGTCCTTTAACTTCCATACCAACCTGTTTTGTTTACTGCTTTTACCAAGATATTTTGAATCAATCCAGAGTTTTTGTACCAGTACCTCAAAACTTTGTTCCTGAATCCAAAGAGGATTTAGCTTAAATGGGACAGATTTATAAGTAGGAGAAATATCCAATTGGAGTAATATAGAAGCATGATCGGATATGAATGGGTACTCCACCCAAGACCTGTAGATACCAACCGAATCCAGCAAATATTCAGAGATAAGAGCTCTATCTAACCTCTTAGCAATATAACCAGTCCCAACGTGATTGTTCCTCCAAGTCGGTACTAGCTTCCCCGGAACGATATCAATAAGTCCAAAAAATTGGAAATTTTTTTTGACAAATCCTGCCTATAGACACAAGGGCCTAGCACCACCCCCAATTTCCCGTGAGTTCAACGTCAAATTTAAATCTGCCGCTAGAATCAAGCTTCTTTTTTATAGCAATCTCGAGTTGCCCAGCCGCTCCTAGAAAATTTTCTGCTCCACACAGGGACCATAAGTATTTAGAATACATATATGCCTTCTAGTAGCAAGATAATATCCTGATAATAAAATTCCACCACAAGTTAGAAAGGGGCTCAAATCGAAAAAATTGGGATACCAAGAAGCCAACAAGCCCCTTGAATTTCCATCTGAGCTTACAACACAACACAACTAGTTTGGACGAAGAGAGATCATAAAGGCCCGAGCCTTATCAACAATAACCAAAGTTTCCTGAAATAGAACAATATCAGGGTGAGTTTTATCTAAAACACTGCGCACCAAGGCTATTTTGAGGGCACCCCTAGTCCCCCTTAAATTTAGAGAGAGTAAAATCATTACTTTGACCGCGCCAGGGCTTTACATGCTCTAAGTGCCCCACATTCAGTGGAATTAACTGGAACGGTAGATTGTGACTCTGCAGAAAGTTTCTTACGAGCACTTATGGTTTTAATGGGTGAGAGTTCAAACCCCATACCTCGGGACCAAGCAAATTCTTTCCCTACATTGTCCTCCAGGGTGCGCATGCCACTAGCTTCTGCATCACCCGAGCTAGAAGTAAGAATCTCTTTACCATGATAGACAAGAAGCTGGACATGAGTGGATTGATCCCTTATGAAAGGAATATAAGAATCAAGGATAGCCGAGAGGGATGGCTCCTCATTATCCGGTTCACGATAACCAGGAAGAGATGGTGAATTAACAGAATGGATAGTGTAGACCTCCTGCGAAGGAGCTATCGCAGAGGTGCACTTAGGTAGGGAAGGGGGATGGGGGTCTCGATGATAGGATGAAGACTCAGGAGGACTCACAATTGGTAGATATGGGGAGTCCCTAGGTGATCCAGAATTGGATCTAGGAGGCTTCCCAGGTCTAGAAAAGGCTCAAAACTAAAAGTTCTCAGAATCGGATGAAACCAATTCCATTGCGACCAGCTCGTCACACTAATTTTGGCCATATATTTACTTCCTCAAATAGGTTTTGTATGCGAAAGTTATCACACTCTGACCATTTTGTCAAACAGGCAAAAAGTCAAACAGATCAACAGTAACAAAAAGTCAACATTGACATCATCATGCTGATGTGGCAGCGTGATAGTGGACAGAGACAATACAGATGACGTGGACCAGCCAGAATGTGACACGTGTCACCACTGGAAGGGTGACATGTGGCATGCCCGTACAGGTGCCACATGGCCCTATCGTATGGTGACACATGGTAGGTACGGATGGTGACTGGGTTGACAATTGGAAAGGTACAACATTGACAACATGGATGAATTGTTGATTGACATGTGGCATCAGAGGATAGCAAATGGTGGGGTGCCATGTGACACCCAATGATTGGCACAATGGTTGTCTCGATTGTTCATATGTAAAAATGTTGTTGCAAGTTATGGGATTCGATATTGAGACCTCCCACGGGCTACGCCTTGGGCAGGTCGGGCTAGCCACCGTGCCTCGTTTAGTGCTTTTTTAACATGGGTGCAAGTAAAATATTTGAAGTGCCTTAAGTGTCTAAACGGAGGCGGAAAGGGTCGGGGCTAGGCCCCAGCCCACGGCTATTTATAAACCATACGACCACAACTCAGCGTACAGTTCAGTTGGCATGGATTCCCAGCACCTGTCCACATGGATTCAGGGCCACGGTTCCCGGTGTTGTTACCATGTGACCCGGGACTTGATATCTGGTGCGAGAGAATTGGTATAGCCCTCGAGTTTATGGGGATCTCATGTGACGTGTGTATATGAAATGAGGGCCAACGCACAACCCTTTGGGTTGGCGCTTGGCCATATTTAGTTTCCATATGACCGAACTAAGGGGGAACGCACCAATCAAGGGTGCTAATCCCTATAATTAAACAAAAGTGGGTTTTATTATATAGTTTTGAGATTTTTAATTGATTTTTGGTCTGTTAATAGAGGATTTTGCTCATTATTGGGGGATATTGGGCTCTTTTTGAGGCCAGATTTTGGGAGGAAGTTGGGGAATGATAACCAACTCTAGATCTATATAAATCAGGCCTTCTTGAGGCCATGGGAGACATTCAGAAAATATTTATGTTGAAGGAAATCCAAGCCAAAGCCATTTTTATGCAGGGAAGTTGTTGAGGAGCGCACCTTTGTGGGCCATTTCTGGGAGCTCCAGTCATCCATTTTGAGTGTCATTTCTTTTGTTGGGTTCTAGAGATTTGGGAGAACAAGACCAGATCAGTCTTGTAGCCATAAGCATTGTTGTGATGTACTTATTGAGCTTTGAACATAAATAAATAAGCCTCACCCACTAAAACAAAGGCCCGAAGACGTAGGCGAGATTGCCGAACTCCGTTATCACTTCTCTTGTTATGATTTGTTGTTCTTCATGATTATGTTCAGATATGTATATTGTTTTATGGATGCTATGTTTCTTCATTAAATTCCTCCTCTTTCATTCAGCTTCCTAAATGGTTAATTAACACATGCTAAATAACTCAACCATTGTCATTTAAAAGATCTTTTCGGATCAAGTGGTATCAGAGCTAGTTGACATTTGGATTTGAGTTTTGCATGTTAACCAGGGAAAAGCTACAGCATGGTGAAGGTGAGCTTGTTTAAGAGAATCCATTAATTGGATTGAGAAAGATAGCTTCTCACAATGAGAAGATGGCATCGGAAGAGGGACTTTCTCTTGATGAGAAAGAGTTTCAAAAAACTTTCCTTGCTATGTCGGAGATGGTGAAAGTTTTGTACGAGGATTACTTGAACGAAAGAGACCAGTTTTGGGTGAATCTTCAAAGGGAAAAAGTGAAGAGGGAGAGGATCCTCCTCAGATTCCTCCTTCACCTCCATCATCACCTCCTTCTTCTTCAAGTTCAAGTTCTAAATCCAATGCAAAGAAACATGTTCATAAACATAAGAATGAAATGCGATTGTTAAAACTTGATGTTAAATTCGAATTACCCATATATGATGGTGAAGTTAATGCAGAGAGACTTGACAATTGGGTTAGGAAGATGGAGGTTTACTGCAGTGTGCAACAAATCAAGGATGAGGCCACACAAATCAAATTGGCATCTTTGAGACTTGCAGGCACAACTCTCATCTGGTGGCAAAGCAAGTTGCAAAACATAACGCAACAAGTGGGTAACGTATTTCCATCATGGCAAAGTTTCATTTCTACACTTAGAAAGCAATTCTATCCTTTGAGTTATAAAGAAAAAACATTAATTGAATGACAATCTTTAAAACTAAGAAAAGAACAAACAATGCAAGAATATACAGATGGCTTTCGAAAAATGACATTGATGTTAGATATCCCTTTTATTTTATTTTCATTTAATCTTTATAAATACTTTTATAAGTTAATTGTATTTACTTTATATTTCCTAAAAGTATAAATTAATAAATATTTATACATGCTTATAACCTAATCCATCATTAATAAATAATTATACATCCTTATAACCTAATCCATCCATGGACATTAATGATCGTGTACATTCTATTTGTTCATACTAATCTTCCCCTAATTTAAGTTGGGGTAACTTTCCTCTTAACTTAGCTTGCGACCATATCATAATCGAAACATAACTTTCGTTGGAATTAAGTTTCTTTAATACCATGAACCTACATTAACTTTCGGCTAAGTTTACCTTCTTAGTGTGGCTTACCCATTAACTTATCTTAATTTATACTATAAACTTTACATCAGATTTTGGTTAAGTTCGCCCATTTAAATTATGTTTTAAGTAACTTAAATTGAAAATGGAAAGTAAGGCTTGCGAATACCCTCCTCCTCGCTTAGGGCATAAAGCATCTTACAATGTTAGGATACATGCACTCCACACACATATTCAAATGGATTAGTAATGGATTTATGGTGTCTAATTTAGATTATTTTATATGCCTTTTTAAGCTCTGTATTTCTATTGGTGTCTAATTTATATTATTTTATATACTTATTTTAAGATTTTATTTTGAGCACATCATATTTATTTCATTTTACATTTTTTTTAAATATTAAATTATAAAATGTATTTCATTTTTCTTGTTGTAGTAAAAAATATACAAAATAAAAAAATAAATATATAATAACAAATTAAATTAATAAAACTATATAAATAAATTGTATAAAATATTTAGGTTGACACCTATTGAAAAGGTTAGAATGTTTACCTATTATCTTTTTAGTTTTTCAAAACATGGTTGCTAGTCATTGTTGGGTCATTAGCGGATTACCATAATAATGGTCAAAACATGGTTGTTAGTCATTGTTGGGGTCATTAGCGGATTAGTATAATAATGGTCTATCGGGTTATTAATGTCTATAATTTAATGACATATATGCAAAAAAATGCTCCATCATGTTGGATGGCAAGGTAATTGACAAGGTAATTCAGTTACAATGATGCCAAAATTTTTGGGTTATTTACTGTGTGTAGGGTTTTTAATTATGTGTGGAGTTTTTTTACCGCACAAGGTTCTTTATTGTCAATTAGTTTATTGCATCTGGTTCTTTACTATCACTCGACATATCTCCAATAGGATGGTGGGGATATTTCCTTGTAATGACATGGAAATTTTCGTATGTTCCCACTCCTAGGCCATTTCATTTTTCAATTATATCTTGTTGTCATTTGAGTTTACAACCATGAATGACCACCACGCCCTAGGAGTTGTTTCCATGTCTTGGACATGAGGTTTAAGTAAACAAAAAATCACCATTTCCATTCTTTGCTATGTGATTGCAGACATGGATTGGAGCAAGAGAAAGGCACCATCGAGGAGTACATTCGAGTAGGAGCAGTATTTTAGAGAGGAATGCTCCATTAAGGAGGGCATTGGGGTGGGAACAGTCTTTCTGAAAGGAACACAAACCATCAAGTAGAACGTTCGATAAGGAGGTTAGATAATGTTACTGAGCTTCCTTTAGCTCTGTTAAAATATATGCTTTGGTTTTTTTCTTCGATATATGCATGGATTTGTGTTTGATATGCTTCCATCCGTTTATATGGTGTTTCAATTTCTTTAATTAGATTCCCACAATTCTATCGACCCTGTAAAAAAAGACCATCATCATGATATGTATTATTTTTTAATGTTTTCCTATTCAAACATTCAATTCATTAGATTTTGGGGTTTATACAACATCCGCGTTTGTGGGAAGCTCAGTTCAAGTCAGGTGTTAAGGTGTGCTAGTTCACAATTCATTCCAATGCAATTATCAGCACCTAAATGTTATTATACAACTACTTTCCGACATAGATTTTACTATACAACTACATAGATATCATTATACAATTGCTTTACAAGAGACTTGTTATTATTTCCTCGATACGCTTTTAATGTGTACACTTCTTACATACAATATATCTTATGATTGAAGTGAGCATCCCTATTAATCCCTTATTATATTGGCTCCAACAATATATATCAATGAGCTCGTTTTGACTGTCATATTAATGTCCATTGACTTAAAAAAAATTGTGCCAAACCTAATCTTAAACATAGGAAATAAATTTTTTTATTTTTTGATATATAAAATAATAGTTTTTTTAAACATTTGATTGGTCGATAACTTTGAAGCGTTATTACAAGCTTCACGTGGTTCGAGATTTTTTGTACTAATGGTAAAATTAATGTTTCGTCCAACTTCCGGAAGAGCACTCGTATTGGCTGCAACCATGCTTTGAACTATGCGATGATCAATACTTGCACTTTGTGAAAAGCGAGCTGTTAGCCCGTCTCCCGTAATGCGCACTGTCATCCAGCTTTCCACAACCATCGTTCAAGGATTGTTATCTGACAGATCTGTACAGGGAATGGACAGATTACCACCATTCTCTTGTTTCCAAGAGAATCCAGAACAATATTTTGATATTGCAACTAGAACAATATTTTGATATTAAAATTAAATGCAATTACGGAGATGAAACATCTATCAAATGGAGGATCAATAGGTGCAAGATCCACTTGTTCAAGCCATAAATGATATGAAATCAGTTGAAAGACCCCATAATCCATGATTAAATAAAAAATGTTGTAATGTAATGAAGAGTGAATGATAATAATAAAAGTATGTCAGGGTTATTAAATTTGGCGGGTAGAAAAATTTGAAAACTTGCCAATCAAATTTGGCGGTAGCAAAATTTGATTAAAGATGCATAGATCCAAATAAAAAAAACTATTAACTTTTGGAGGCAGTCTATAGCAGCCAATTGCACTTGTTTGAATAAGTGTTGCATCACAACTTAATCTCTACCACATTTCATTTGTTTAAAAATGGAGAATATTAATGAATTAAAGTCATAATACTTGACATCTACAAAATATGATAAGTCAATGTTTCGTAATAGAAATTTAATACTTAACAATCGCAATATATGATAAATTAATGCTTCATAATAATGATAATTTGTATAAGTTTATGATTCAATTTAATGTTGTTGATTCCATATTTAGAATAAATTTTCATTGCAAAAACACTACAATCCACTTTGATTAAATACATATTATATATTATGAAGAAGATAATTAAAATCAAATAAAACATTTCCTTTATTGGCTTATTTGTCCAACCCTGCCAACTTGTTGATAAATTTACAATGTTGAGTTGTTTTTCTTCCTCGTTTTATATAGTTAATGCTTTGTAATGGCAATTTGTATAGGTTTAAAATGATAACTAAAGACTTTCACAATGGCAATTTGTGTGACATGTATGATTTTTTTAAGAAGATAAACTGAAAACTCCTGTAAAAATAAAGTATGCATTTACTTTCCCGATATTTCTTACAAGATGTATGTCCACTTTCATGGAGGCCAAGTGGCCAACGAGGCGATGGAGTAGGTAGAAGAATCCAATTTTTCTTTGGATGTATCAAACTGCAAAGGATGTTGGTCTTTTGTATGTATTCGTGCATTAATCTCGAACTCTGTAAATTCTCCCATGCTTAACTCGAAAAAGTCGTGGTTGCCTAACCAGGCACGTCGAAAAATGGTGCTGGGGGATGATCTAGGTCTGGAGGAAGTGGTGAACTTGGCCTTAAACACCCTGGTTGGCGGGTTCTCCTATCGCTTGCATTGTACCACTCCATTACTTACATGGATGAAGTCAAATTGGTCACCTTTGTTGGGCTATATGCCAGAATTATTTTTCCTTCCAAGAGGTTGGTTCGGCTTCATATTTCACTCAACGGATGACGCAGTGAAAATCCTAGGTAGGCTTTGGCCTTATGATGGTGGGAGCTTGATGCTCAAAAGATGGAGGATCTCCTTTGATCCTGCACATGACTATTTTCAATTCAGGCACTTGTGGGTATTACTACCAGGCCTACCGTTAAATTTTTGGAATACAAAAGCGCTAACAACCATTGGAAATGCTCTGGGCCGCTTTATTTGTGTTGATGATACTTCTCTGTGTGCGTCGAATCGCAAGCTTGGTAGGATTTTGGTGGAGGTTGATATTCACTCTGGTCTTCTGGAAACGCTGGACATACAGTGGCGTGATTAGTTCTTTACACAGAGACTTGATTATTTAGGACTATCATTCCGGTGTACCCTCTGTCGAAGGACTGGACACCTAACGAATTCTTGTCAGGGGTATATGGAGGAGGAAGAGTCAGAGAACTCCCGTCTCAGGAAAATGCCAAGATTTGATTCGCCAAGGTTCACCTCGACTGCTCGAGAAGTACCTTGCCCTGTTTCCTTAGACTCTCCAACCTGCTTGAGCTCAAACACTCTCACAGGTAAACTAAAAGTTCATTGTCCTAATTTTTTTAATTCGCTCACTTCTTGGGAAAAGATTGCATTTGATGCATCGTCACAGTCGGGGGTTGAGTCTATAATTACTCCTTGCGACCCTGTTCCAGTTTCTCTAACTGTTTCCATGCCTTTTGAAAAACCCCACACCCCTAAGTTGGTTTCTGCACCTATTGGTGACTTAAATTTTACTCTTGTGGATGACATGTCTTTACACGGCTTGGTAAGGGCCCTCTCCACTCGAACGGAACCAAGGGTGTGTACCCTGGCTTCTGTTAGTCCTTCTTGTGATATGGGGGTTTCATTACCTGAACTTCAAACTTTTCCCGAGACCTCTCGTGAGGGGGAAAAAGTGGGGGGCACTGAGCCTTTTTTAATCTCTGGCTTTTGGGATACTGAACCTGGTGATTGCTCACTTGGGGAGACTTAGTATTCGTTAGTCCCACTACTTCATGAGGTTGACTCCACGGTGTCGCTCACAACTTTTCAAGGCAAAAGTATTTTAACTCTTCCAGGCTCTACCAATTTGGTGAACCATTCTGAACTCCGTTGTGGGGGGGTTGGATCAATTTATGCTTGGTCTAAAGGATTGGGATTTGAGACATCCCCTATTAAGACAAGAAGTGCTCGAAAGAGGGCTATTCTCACGGTGACCACACCCGTTGTAAACTCTCCTTCTTCTACAAACTCTAGGGCACTTAGAGGCATGAAAGCCCTTGCACGGGCCAGATCATGATCCTTTTATCCCTAAACATTCGTGGGGTGGGGGGGACCCTAAAACAAGCCTCCATGCGCAAAGTTCTTAGAAAATTCAAGCCGGATGTGATCTTTTTACAAGAGATGCTAATAGATGAGGAGAAGGCACGTCTATTTATGCTGAAGTTTGTTCCAAATTGGTGTTCTTGCGCAGTTAGCTCTGTGGGAAATTTGGGTGGGCTTATGGCGACGTGGGACCCAAATAAGTTTGAATTGATTCCTTCACTATGCAGTGGGGGTATTATTCTCAAAGGCATATCACTAGAAAACAACCACGATATTTTTTTTTTAAATGTTTATGGGCCCTGTGTCGAGAGAAAGATATTTTGGGATCGGGTGGCATTGGGGGGCTTGCTAGACTCTAAAAATATGATTCTTGCAGGAGACTTAAACTTTACTATAGGAGCTGACAAGGTCTAGGGTGCGGTGGTACAGTTGGATAAACTTGCTGATTATTTCAAGTGTATGTTTTTGGATCATCATTTGATTAACTTGTTACCAGACGAGATTGTTCCTACTTGGAGGAACAGTAGAAGTGGTTTGGATAGTATTTCAAAGCGCTTGGACTGAGTTCTTGTCTCAGAAAGCCTACTAAATGATGTGGGTAGGTTTCATACTTGGGTGGACCTTCCTTTTGTCTCGGATCATGCACCAGTGGTAGCCCAATTTGAATTTCAACAGTTTCTGGTGGCCTATCCGTTCAAGTTAAATCCTTCTTGGTTGAATGAGGCGGCTTTCGCGCCTATTGTTAATGAGGTTTGGCGAGATCATGACTTTCTTTTGGAACTAGATGTCCAGATTAGGTTCGTATGGAAGTTAAAAGTTTTAAAGGCCCGGATTAAATCCCGTGCTAGACTTAGACGGTGTGAAAATCAAAAAAGACTAACCACACTTGAGGAGGAAATCAGGGTGGCATTATTAAATTTACCAAGGTCTGGGTTGTACCCAAACAATGATTGCAAATTGAAGTTCATGGAGATTGAACGTAATCACTTCCTTCTCATCGAAGAAGAACATTGGCGACAAAAAGAGTCGTGCAATTTGGTTAAAATGTGGGGACTAGAATACTAAATACTTCCATAAATATGTTAGTGCAAAGAGAAATAAAAAACATATATGGGAGATTTGTGACGAACTTGGGCAGGAACACAGAGGACAAGAGGCTCTTAAGTATGAGGCAAACAGATATTTCAAAAATTTGTTCACTATGGATCCCCACATTTCTCCTGTGGAACAATTGAATCTTGTCAGACTGTTTCCACACCTTATTTATGTGAAGGACTCTATTCTCATTGATAGATCGATCACCAAACAAGAAATTTGGGATATTTTAAAACACTTTGCAACTGATAAAAGTCCAGGCCCGGATGGCTGGACGGTTGAGTTTTATACAATGTTTTTTTATGTTGTGGGGGATGATTTGTTGGAATTAGATGAAGACACAAGAATCAGAGGGAGGATTAAAAGCTCCTTGAATACCACTTTCCTGGCGCTGATACCAAAGGAGAATAATCCTCAGACCTTTGAGGATTACAGGCCTATGCTACAAGCTGATATCCAAGGTGATTGCAAATAGAATAAAACCCATACTCTTGAGGGAGTTGTCGAGTGAACAACTTGGGTTCTTGAAAGGCAGGAAAATATTGGATGCCATTGGAACGATGCAAGAATGTATACACATTATCAAAGCTAGAAAGAAAAAATCTTTGATTCTTAAGCTAGATCTAAGAAAAGCTTATGACTGTGTTAATTGAGATTTCTTACGTTTGATAATTGTACAAACTGGTTTTAGTGTACACTCTATAAATTGGATTATGAGATGTGTGACTAGCTCCTCATTTGCAGTTCTGATCAATGGGGAGTCCTCACCTTTCTTCACTAGTGAACGTGGATTATGACAACGTTGTTTGCTCTCGCCATTGCTCTTCATTCTTGTTATGGAAAGCATCAACGTTCTTTTGAAAAAAGGACAAGCAGAAGGCAACCTAACTGGCGTCAAGGTATCCAGGGTCATTAGAGTTCTTCATCTTATTTTTGTTGATGATGTTCTTATAATGTCAAAGGCCTCACTGGATGAATGGAAGGTGATTAAAACATTGTTGGAACTATTTTGTTGTGCATCTGGTTTAAAAGTAACTCCACAATAATCTACTTTTCATTATTTAGAGATACAAGGAGAATCTCTGGAACAATATATGGTTTTATTTTCTTATAATTTTGTGGAGTTGTCTGAGGGCTTCTGATACTTGGGGTACTATTTAAAAGCGGAAAAAACTACATTTGAAGACTGGAGATGGCTGATCATAAAATTTGAACACAGGATCAAACAATGGTGCAATCACTGGTTAACACTTGGTGGTCAATGTACACTTGCAAAGACAGTCCTTGAAACTCAATCAGTCTATTGTATGGCCTTGGCAGCGGTTCCAGTTTCTGTTCTCTCTAAGATTCGTAAGCTTATATTTGATTTCCTCTGGTCGGGGGGTGGAATAAAACATAGGATACATCTCTATAGTTGGGATACACTAGAAAAACCAAAACACCTTGGTGGATGGGGCCTTCAGAATCTATTCCTTTTTAATCACACCCTGGCAACAAACTCTTTATGGTGAGTTTTGTTGAAGGAAGGTATCTGGCATCAGGTGATCAAGGATAAATATTTACCATATTTTTCCATGGCTACTTGGCTTAGATCGACATCGCCTCTCCAACCAACAGCCTCGCAGATCTGGAAAAACTTGTTGAAATCTTTACCTCTCATCACTCACTGGATTAGCTAGAAACCTGGTAATGGCTCCTCTATTTTAATTGGATTGGATAATATTTTGGGACTCGACAACTCCTCATTACTATCTTTAGAACTTTGAGTGGCACTAAAGGAGAAAAAAAAATGTTATTTATATCAATTCTCCACTCAGTCCTCTTTGGGTTACATTACAAATCAATGGAGATCCAGTGCAGATTTAGATCTCTCAGGAAACTTGTCAGTTGAGTGGCATTTGTATTGCAAGGCACTCATTCAATCTGGGATCCAACTCTAGTCTAGAGAGGACTCGCTTATCTGGACAGGAGGTGACCACTTCGGTGTTATTACTGTTAAAAATGTATATAACGCTTTGGCAGAGGAATACTGGCCGACACAAACAAAAAGATGTCGAAGACAACTTTGGTCATGGGACGTGGCATACAAAATCAAACTCTTCACATGGATGGCATTAGAGAATAAAATTCTAACATGGGAAACTCTGAAAAAAAAGAGGCTGGGAAGGACCGAGTTTCTGTCCATTGTGCAATAGGGATGAGGAGACAATATTTCATTTATTTGTAAGTTGTTCATTTACACAACAAATTTGGAAGTCCCTGTCATATGTTTTCAACTTTGTTATAGTTTGGGGTGGCAGCTCTCTAACAAATTGTTTTGAAAAATGGCTTAAGTTGGAAAAAACTCGGCACACATTACCCTCATTGACTTGCTGGTATATTTGGCTGGCAAGGAACAAGTGTATCTTTGAATCCTGCAAAACAACAGTTCAAGGAGTTGTTTTTCATATCTGAGGAATGGTGGAAGCTACTAGTGCTTGATACCCTCAATCACATTTTCTCAAAAGGAAAAAGAAACCACCTGATCTCACTATACATAATATTTGTTGGCTCGATGGTGTTGCTCAAAATAATGGCACTTTGAGTGGTGTTGGGGATATCATAAAGACTCGGGGAATACTATCTATAGGTGGACGTTCAATTGCGGGATGGGTTCAAACACCAGGGAAAAAATTCTTGGTGTGTGGGCCACTTTATCTTTAGCACATAGACTTGACATTGATCATCTACAATTGCTAGGGGATTCAAAGACAATGGTGGATTGGTTAAATTATAGGTGTAATCTACATGTTTCTTCACTTATGGGATGGATGGAGAAGATTAGGGACCTCATTGCACTCTTCAATGATATTAGATTTGACCACATATACAGGGAAGAGAATGTGGAAGAAGATATACTATAAAAAAAAGCACTCCGAGTTCCGGAAGGGAGGATCCACTTCAACAAATGGCAGGATGGCCAGGAGGGCCCCCCACTATCACTTCGTCTCTAGATTTGAAATAGATAGATTTTCGGGGAAGTCTATGACTTTCTGTTTATTTTGAGTTATAACTGGTTCTATATTGTAATCATGGCTATAGACATTATGGATTGTCCTCCTACACTTTTTTGCTATTTTTGGACTATTTACATAGTGTAGAGACTGAATAGTTTTCCCAGTTTTCCGGAACAATGCAATTCCACTCATTTTGTTTGTGATGGATGATAATACCAATAGATGAAGGCTATAAGTAGTCATTGTAATATGAACTCTTGTACTCTCTTTGAGAACAACATATATATAATATATTGAGAAATTTTCTACTGAAAAAAAAAAAAAAAA
>CBVK0100793544.1:0-11143 GCA_900067695.1 Picea abies | reverse complement strand
TTAGTATATTATATTGTTTAGTTTTAGTAAATATATTAGATCGTTTAATTTCATTAGTTTTATTTCTTTTTCATAAAATATAAAAATCAAAAAACATATTTGGCTGTATTAGGACAGAAAGTACATGAGTTTTACAGGTTTTATTCAAATCTGCAATTATGTATATTCTATATTTGTGAATAAGCTGTAATTTAACTGGCAGTTAGACGGTTAATTGTTAGAGTTAGAATAATAGTAATTAGTAGTTAGTATATAGAATAGTTAGAGTTGTTTATATTTAGTTTTAGTTTAATTTAGTAGTTTGTTTTAATTAGATTAGTATAGTAGTTTGTTTTATTAGTTTTAGTTAGTTTAATTTGTTGTTTATTTATTGTTAGTTAGTTTAGTTTCTTTTAGTTAGTTTTAGTTAGTTTTATTTGTTTTAGTTAGATTAGTTAGTTTAGATTAGATTAGTTTTCTCTTTGGTTTTCTAAAGACCTTAGAGCGGCCAACGGAGCTGTATAATTCGTCAGGGTCGTTCATTCCAAACGGCTTGGGTTATTAGACAACCTCGGACCAGTTCCACTCTCTCAATTGACGGACGGACAATTTTGCCCATCAACAAATGGCACTAGAAGGAGGGCCTGAACTTAATTAATGGAACGAGGTGGTCGCAAGACTCCTCCCCCCCCTAGTCGCTCACCTATAGTGACTAGAAACCGTTCACACGATAATATTCCCCTTCAAACAACAACTACTTCAACCGAAGATCCATAGATCACAGTTGAGCCAACAACCCCTAATCCTACAAGTGGTGACTTGGAAGAGATCGTCTGCCGATCTCTTATTAAAACACATAGTGCCTTAGCTAGTTTGAGGCAACCAAACCATCCGTGGGGTCCACCTTTAGACTTCTCTGATATTAGAGAATAATTAGATGACACTAACCTCACTGTGAATCCTACAGATCCAAACACAAATCCTACTACAGGAGGATCTGGGATACCTCCTTCACCACCTCCCTCATCTCCTTCCTCTTCTGGAGGAGATTCCTCTTCTGATGAAGGAAATTCACCTTCTCGTCCTTCCACACCCACTACCCCAATGGAAAATCAGAACAACCTTGCTAGACCCTGGTTGGACCAGGATGCTGTAGTTGTACCTGGAGCCCAACACCCTTTACCTAAGCACCCAGAGAAATGGCTTCCTAAGTTTGATCCCGATTCAAAATAGATAGCCGAAGATCATATCAAAAAATTTGTGTTAGCCATCAGACTCCGTAATGTTGAAAATGAAGACGTTGTCTGTAGGTTGTTCCCATATACCTTTGAGGGTAACGCATCCACTTGGTACTTTGCCCAATAGCCCCATACAATCGTGTCTTGGGAAAAGTTTGAGTCATGCTTTTTGGAAAAATTCGGAGATGGTAAATCTCCGGAAGTCTTATTCATGGATCTTTCCAGCTTAAAAATGAACCTAAAAGAAAAAGTTAAAGATTTTAATCAAAGATTCTTAATGCTTAAAAATCGAATCCCTGCAGATTCTATGCCTGCTGAGAGTCTTCTGATAGCTTACTACACTAAAGATCTACATCAAAGTATAGCTATTTGGGTTAAATGTTCTAAAAAGGCCACGTTCTTAGAATCCTTCGAAGAGGCTACTCAAATTGAAAAAGACATACTTAGCCTGAAGGATTCATATAGCAACGAAACTGAGACTGTTTCTTCTTCCAAAAAG
This sequence comes from Picea abies, assembly GCA_900067695.1. Lineage (NCBI taxonomy): Eukaryota > Viridiplantae > Streptophyta > Pinopsida > Pinales > Pinaceae > Picea > Picea abies. The sequence continues at coordinate 9,427 of CBVK0100793544.1, read as the reverse complement.
AAGATTGAAATTCTCCCCAGACCTCCACAAAGCAAAACACAACCTGAAAAGTCTGATTTGGAAAATTTAACGAAAGTTGTTCAAAAATTATCTAATCAAGTTATAGACCTAAAAAGGTCTAATGAATAAGCTTCCTCGAGTAAAGGACCCTACAAACCTCCTTTCCAAAAGCATTTTTCTACCAACCGGCCCAATCCAAACCCCGAAGGCTTGAACCTAGAAAGTTTGCAATGTGCTCTTCAGACAATTCTAGAAGCCCAAGATAACTTGATGCCTCCTGAAATTCCTCAGGAGGAAGTAGAGCAGGAAACAGTTCAAGAAGAAGAGTCTTCTCCAAACATCTTTGGACACTTCTCAGATAGCATCTTCCAAGACAACTTCGAGACTGTTCACCCTTACAACACTAGGAGTAAGACAACAAATAAACCTCCTGTCGAAAACACTACAACTTTGCCTCCAAAGCCATCTAAATCAGTAGAAACTAAACAGAATAATGACAGCCCTAAATTAGATTATGATGTTGTTGAAGATCTTAAAAAATTAAGGGCTAACATTTCTATATATGAGTTGTTGAAATTTCCGTTTTTGTTACAGAAGATGTTGCAAAATATTTCAGAAAATGGCAAGAATGGTAATTCAAATGGTAACAAGGTTATGCAAAGCAAAGTTCCACAAAAGACTTCCACCAAAAATAATCCTGATTCTCAAGATAAAGGAAGCCTTCCTGCAACCCCTGTAAATAATGTAAATAGTGTAAATAATGTAAATAATTAAGATAAAGTAGTCTTAGAAACTACGAGTAAGAAACCACAAGCTACTACTCTAAGTACTCGCAAGAATGTACCTCCTTTTCTTTTAACTTTCAAAATCTTCAACAGAAATGTGCATAATTGTATGGTTGACTCAAGGGCGTCATCAAATGTGATGCCTTGGTTAGTCTGCCAAAATATTAACACTGGAGTGGAACCATCTTCTTTGAAAATCATACACCTTGATCGAACAGATGTAAAAGTTATAGGCGGACTAAAAAATTTATTGATTAGATTATCGTCTAACCCAAAAGTTCATCAGGTTATTGATATAATTCTGGTGGATATTCCAGAAGTGTATGGAATGTTTTTGAGTAGGGACTGGTCGGAGCAGCTACATGGTTACTTCGCGACAGACTGGTCTCACTTATGGCTTCCAGAGAACGGTAATCCCAACAAGATCAAAGTGAATCATGAGCGTTACCTCAAGTTCACGGTCACGGATCTGAATGACCCTAATGAACCATACACACCTCCTGCTGATTCACCTGAAGTCCAAGGGATGGACACCTACTTCAAAAATTTCATGGCTAAAGTTTCACCTATCAAAAATCCAGAACAACAGTCCGAGATCATAGCATACATGCAACCAACAACTTCTATGCAGCAGTCCCATGAACCCAATGGAAATCAAATTTGGTCTCTATATTTCGACGGTTCCAAGTCTAAAGAAGGAGCTGGTGTAGGCTGTATCATTATCGATCCGGCAGGTAACAAAACATTATTGGCTTGTAGGCTAGAATTTGAGTGTACCAACAATACTGCAGAATATGAGGATTTACTGCAAGGTCTCAGAAAAGCCTTGGACATGCACATTCAAAATCTGGTTGTATTCGATGACTCTGAGATAGTGGTTAGGCAGGTAAGAGATTATATACACTGTCTTACCCCGCATCTCAAATGTTACCAGTCTGAGGTATGGAGTCTAATGAAAAAATTTTCTACTTTTAATATAAATTCCATTCCTAGATTAAATAATGTTGAAGCAGATCTACTAGCTAATGTTGCCTCTAAACTTCTTCCTGCAGAAGGCTTATCCCCAAATGCATTCTCCGTGGAGCTATTGTTTCGACCATCTGTTCCTGACAATATCACAAACTGGAGGGTATTTGACGATGATCAGCAGATCATTAACTTTCTGCAGATGGAAGAAACCTTTCAAGGCACAATGATAGATGAACAAACGCATGACAACAATTTGCACGACTTTACGGTAATACCTAGTCTGAAATCTCCTGAAGCTCTATCAGACATGGTAAATTTCATACCCAAATCTGTTGTTAGATTAGAAAAGTTTTATGATTTTGAAGATAAATTTAAAAAGACGGTCAATTGCAAAACCAATAGTTCCTCATTGTCTTATGAAAAAGTCAATTTAGGAACTAGCGAAAATCCTCAGTGTATCAATCTAGGCTTGGGATGTTCTAAGAAAGAAAAAGCTTCTTTTGTTAAATTATTTAAATAATTCAAGGATGTCTTTGCATGGACTTACGATGATCTTAAAATGTTTGATCCTAATATTATACAGCATGTCATCCCGATGAAGCCCCAAACCTTACCCTTCCAACAGAAACTGAGGAAAATGCATCCTAAACTAGAGCCGATCGTTCAAAAAGAATTGAATAAACTCCTAAGTGCTAAAATAATTTTTCCTGTTAGACACACTCAATGGGTATCCAACCTCGTCCCAGTTCGAAAGAAAAATGGGGAAATTCGACTTTGTGTCGATTTTTGAAACCTCAACAAAGCATCTGACAAAGATAATTATTCTGTCCCGCCCATGGAATAGATTCTTCAACAAGTATCTGGTTCCCAGAGGCTATCCTTACTGGATGGTTTCTCCGGATATAACCAAGTCTTGATGTCTCTGCCAGACCAGCTAAAAACTACCTTTCGTACCCCGTGGGGCACTTATTCTTATCGCAAAATGCCCTTTGGATTGATTAATGTTGGTGCTACCTTTCAGAGAGAAATGGACATTTCTTTTAGAGGCTTAATCAATCATTCCGTTGTAGTTTACTTAGATGATGTGATCGTTTACTCTAAAAACAAAGAAGATCATCTAGCTCACTTACGAGCCGTTCTACTACGATGTCGTAAATACAGCATCTCACTGAACCCCAAGAAGTCCATTTTTGCAATAGAACAGGGAAAATTACTAGGATTCATTGTGTCTAGTGATGGAATGATTATTGACGCCAAGAGGACTCAAGTCATCGCTAAACTCCCCCCACCTACCTCCAAGAAATCCATGCAGTCTTTCCTAGGCCAGATTAATTTTGTGAGAAGATTTGTCCCCAGTTTCTCCGAAATGGTCAGGACTCTCCAGAACCTAATTAAGAAGGACACCCAATATCACTGGGGATCCACAGAAAACCAAGCTTTCAATGCTATAAAGAAGGCCATAATAGACGCTCCGTCTCTCATGAGCCCTGATTTCTCTCAAGATTTTACACTCTATAGTTTTGCCTCTGATCGTTCCTATGCTGTGGTCCTAACTCAGAAGAATTTCAAGAACAATGAAGTACCCATCACCTTTATGAGCTCTTCTTTAAAAGGTGCTGAACTTAACTATCCAGCGGTTGATCAGCAAGCCTACATTGTTTTCAAAGCAATTAAGCATTTCCGATCCTATCTTTTGAAGTCAAGGACGAAAGTCATTGTCCCCTACCCTGTCGTAAGGAACTTGTTAGTGAAAAAAGAGTTAGGAGAGAAAAGAGCCAACTGGGTCACCTCCTTATAGGAGTATGGCTTAGAGATCACCCCAGCATAGATCATGAGAGGCCAAAGCTTGTGTAAGTTGGTTTTTGATTCAGAAATAGGACAGCAAGAAGATAGTGATACGTCAGACCTAGAACAACGCGATCAAAGTTTGATTTGTTGCACACAAAACCTCGTAAGTCCTTGGTACGATGATATTAGATTTTGTCTCGAACATGGACCAACACCCCGTCACCTTGACCCCTCTAATAGAAGAGCGTTGAGACTAAAGTCCACCTCCTTTCATCTAGTTAACGGTATACTGTTTCGTCAGAATTTTGACGGCGTACTGATGCGCTGCCTCGAAAAAGATGAAGCAGAAAGAGTCTTGCTTGAGTTGCATGCAGGAGAAGATGGTGGTCACTTCGGTGGTGATACCACTACTCATAAGGTTTTAAGAGCTCGTTACTACTGGCCTACACTTTTTAGGGACGTCCATGCCTTGTGTCGTAAATGTATCATCTGTCAGAAAGCATCAGGGCAGTTGCAAAAACCATCCTTTCCCTTACAACCCGTTTCAGTCGATTCTCCTTTCCAGCAATGGAGCCTTGATATAATAGGTCCTATTAACCCTCCATCCTCACAATAGCACAAATATATTGTGACAGCCACTGACTATTTTACTCGATGGTCTGAAGCCGCCGCGCTAAGAACTATTAACACAAGTCAGGTGATTGCTTTTCTGAATTCGAATATCATCACTCGTTTCAGTATCCCTGATTGTCTAGTCTTTGATAACGCTTCATACTTTTCTTCTCTTGAGATGAGTGAGTTCGCTTTGAAGAAAGGAATAAATATGAAGTATTCTGCTAGTTACTACCCCCAGGGCAATGGCTTAGCAGAATCAACTAACAAGAACTTGATCAAAATTATCAAGAGAACCGTGGCTGAAAATCACAAGAATTGGCACAATGCACTGCTGAATGCACTGTGGGCTGATAGGGTAACACCCAAAGATGCTATAGGTAACTCCCCCTTTTTTCTTGTTTATGGCAAGGAAGCCATATTGCCACCTCACATTCTTCTTCCTTCGCTTCAATTGACGAAAAAAGATCGACAAGAAGATTGTCCTCTTTTAGAAAGCCACATTAACGCTTTGATGAAGTTAGAAGATGTAAGAACCCAAGCTAAGCGTAAGTTAGATCAACATCAACAACTGATTAAAAGCTGGTTCGATTCTAATTCTGCTTCTGATAGGAATTTTGAAGTAGGCGATCTCGTCTTAAAATGGGACAAACCACACGAAGGAAAGGGTGAGCACACCAAGTTTCAAAATTTATGGCTTGGGCCATTTTTAATTGCTGAAAAGTTGGGTCCTAGTTCCTTTCGATTGCATAATCTTGAAGGGCAACTTGACACCTATCCAGTGAATGGCCAAGCCCTGAAAAGATACTTCGCTTGATTACTACCCTTGTATATTATGTAAATATTTCCTTTTGTTTTTATTTTTCCTTTGTTTTTGTGTTTGGTTTTGATTTCATTGATCAGTTTTTTGTGTGTTTGTTGAAAAGATATGCATACCTGTGCACTGAGCCGTTCAGACAAAGACCATAGAAAATTTCTTCACTGAAATGGCTTCTGAAAGTTTGTACGAACATCAGTGATATATTCATGGAATTGTTATCTATGTTGGAAAATTTTGTTGTTTGAAAGAAATTCACTAATTTCAATCTCTGAGCAAAGTTTTTCATGATCATCTATTATCTTTTTATGATGTACCTTTTCTGTAAAGGAATGACTCAAAAAGATGTCTCCCTGTCATAGGAAGTGTTTTAGAAATAAAACAGCTCTAGATATTAATAAAGGACAGTGTTAATAAATTCTGATGAGGTCTGAAAAAATATGTTAAGAAATCAAGATTATCAGCATCACCCCGCTCAGCTATATATCTACAAAAGAAAACAAAATAATAATATTAATAAGAGCTGTGGGAAGTGTTTGTAAACCCGCGGGGATACTGAACAGGTCCGCTGGCAGCGGGTAAATGCAAGCATGATGCCAAGACAACTTCGTCGGGGTACTGAACAGGCCTACTGGCAGCGAAGCAATGTCAGGTACATGAAAATCTGTGAAAAAATATAAAACCTCTTTAATGTCCTTTATTCTGATCTAGAACATCTTGACAGGATAGGGATGTCTGAGTGGGTTAAATGGCAACCCTGTCGAGGCTATGGATGCCTGCTGACAGCAGTGTCCATGCCAACAGTATTGAATATTTTATCATTAATATCGTGACTTGTTGATCTTAAGACTGTTATTAGTTTTCATCTTTTAAAACATCGTTGGAAAAAAATTGTAAATGATGATGTTTGTATGATTTTCTGATTGTTGTTTTTGAGTCAAAATTTTCTTTGCTGTTCTAATCTGAATTTTATTTCTTTTGACAGAGATAACTGCTTCTCCCAGTGCGTCGTCATTGTTGGCAGCCAATTCATTTTTTTTCAATTGCCCTATAAGCTGCCTACACCTTTGTCTTCTGAACTTCAAATTATCATCGCATTTTGAAAATAAATGATATTTTCATTCTTTGCGACATTTGCAAATTGTTCTCCATTTAGTTTTCACGACTATAAGCATGAAAGCTCCTCCATCGTCACTCGAACTGTCATGATCTTTTATTGATATTTTGAATGGCACTTACCTTTGGATTATCATTAAGTGGCTAAGAGATTTTTGAACTATCCCTATTTCCCATTCTTACTTTAATTGCGCAACTTGATTTTTATTTAATTGGTAAGGCATTAAGCATGTGAATTTATGGGTTATACTTATTTTTATGAATTGCATAGGGGTCATAGTTTACTTTGTTTTATATGATGTGATCCTTATTGTTATAGTTCTTGCTTTGTCGATTTTATGCAAACGATTGTCACAATGTTTTAAACCTTTGATTAAAGTGTTTGATTATGTAATGGCGCGTTGGTTAAACATATGGGTTTGATTTCACATTTGAATATTCATGGTTTGAAATATGGTAAATGGCGCATTGGTATATCATTTATCGTTTGATTTTTGGGTCGGATGAATAATATGATTTGAAATATGTTATGATTGTTTCAACATAGGGTTAATACGCCAGTTGTACTTTGCAATTACTATTTTGCATCGCAGTAAGTGATTCCACCACCCTCGCATGCGCACATTAATGCCTCCCCTTTGATCGTTCATAATGGTTACACCGAATGACCTTGTGTGCTGGTGTTTTCGACCCGACCCTTACCATGTGCTCGCACCATGGCCTCAGTCGTGAGGGCTGAACCGAATGGTAGCCAGGCTCTATTGATATTCGATAGTGCCTGTGCTGACCTTGAGGAATTTGGGTGGCTCTCGTTCATACAGAAATTTGATGGTGTTAACCTTGGCGTTGCTAGGCAATTCGCATTGACCTTTGATGGCTGTCGAGCCAAGGTCGGGGATGTTCAATTGCAAATTGACAAGCAATTTCTTAGTTTAGCTATGGGTTTACCTATCACTGGGCAGAGATGGTCCAAAAAATGCAAGGTAGAAGAAGTCCCTTGGGCTCTGCTCTTTCAGTCGCGCAAGGTTAGTTCCTGTGACAAGGGTTTGACCATGACCATGTTGAAGCAGCGATGGCATGACTTGTTGATGGTTATCAAGCAGTTCATCACCTGCGAGGGTCGGTATGGGTTTGTTTTCTTACACCACCTTCATTTGATTATGGTCTTTATGGGTTTTGAGCTTAATATGCCATACTATCTACATAGAAGCCTGTTCAAAATGTCTAAGAAATTTAAAAGGAACCAGGCTGATAGCAACCTCTTTCACTATGGGCTGGTTAAAATGATTGTTGTTTGTCACCTGGGGTTACACCGAGACTATTGGGATGATTTTCTTGTGCAAAATAATTTTGTGGATTCAAATCCACCACAGGTTGACAAACCTGTGGTGAACGAGGATAAAGCTATACCCCTGATTCCCTATAGTATCCTTTTACCTAAACCCTTACTCGACTCACCCATCGACCTACCCCACTCTGTGACCAAGGATGTCGAATTTGTTAAGCCTGTGGAGAGGAAGCCCAAAGCCAAACCTACTACAAATGCCAAAGGCAAAAAGAATCCGCGGCTAATCTCTCGAATGGCGAGGAATAAACCCAAACACCCTGTCAATCCTGACCCGATTGTGTTGAGCGAGGACACTGATTCAGAGGTTGAACGTTTTTTGGCAAGTGAGTATCCCTATTCGGACGGCTTGTGTGCCAAACCCCCATACGAATTTGTGTCAAACTTACCACCTTGCTTGCATAATGACCTAGATTACCCTGGCATTAAGCTGCCATGTGAAACCCCCGATCATATATCTAAACCCTCTCCTGCTCTGTCGAAGTCTATTGTGCCACCCTGTGATTAGTGCGGCTTATGGTTAGAGAGATACTATCTTGATTTGCCTATGCTACAGTCAAAGATTAAATCTTTGGAGGATCAAGTTACACTGCTTACCCATCAAAAGGATGAGTTGCAAGCCACTTATAAAAGACAAAGAACGACAGGCTCCATTTTATTCAAAAATGTGGAATCGGCCACAACTGTGGTGAATTCTAAGCTGGCGTAATTGGTTAGCCTCGTCACACAGGTATGTGTAATATCAATCATTTTTGTAAATAGTATGAGTTTATATAACAATTCAAGTTTGGTTTGAATACCTCTGTTCAGCATTGATTGGTTTCGTTACATTGTATACTCAGCCTTTCTTTGACTGAATGGAATTATGTTTAGTGTCGATTAGATTTTAATCAATCCGATTTGATTTGATTTGGATTTGAGTTGTTTGATTTTAGATAAAATGAATACTCTATCAATTGGAGTCGTTTGTATCTGTTATAGACACAAGTTGTTTCTCCTATTTTGATTATGAACATGATCACATTTCATTTTGATTTCATTATAATGTATATGCTTTGATTGGTAACAAGTGTGATATGGTTAACTGTCACGATTTTATTTCCATATGACTTTCGACCAACTCGAATATTGTTTGTATTATTGTTAATATGATGCTGTATGATTTCACCCAAATCGTGAATGAATTCAATCTGTAACAGTTATGTGAAACCCAACCAATTAATTCGTATTGGTTTGTTGTTGGATCGACCCTGTTATTGGTTGGATTTGTAATAACAATTATTATTCATTTACAAAGTGATTTGTTAAAAGATATTGGATTCACTGTTATTTTATATTCAACTCAGTCACGATTTGTTTCTATTGTTACCCAGTTTACGATTATCACTTCTGTCGACTTGGTGATGGTTGTGATCGATATCATTTGACCCTGTCTGTTGACTGTATAATGCCCAGTGATTGAAATCTATGGCGAATTGTTTTTGATATTATGATGTTATATTTACCCATGATCGTAACAGTCTTGCCATCTTTGTATTTAATCAAAACGACATGAATCTTATGCTGCATTATTATAACCATAACGAATGGATTATGATGGTGGTGGATTACATCGTATCACACACGATATGACTCACTATGGATTTCATGTGATATGGAACAATCTTGTTACTGTTTGACCCGTTTTTTTTTGTGAAAGAAAAACAGTGTATTCTTACCCCTGTTTTCCATTGAATCATTTTTTATTTTGTTTAATTTGAATAATAAAATCATTTGAATCATTAGTGATTTGTTTTCAATGTTTATTGAAAGAAGATTGGTTTGGATTATTTTTTAAAAAGATTTGATTTAATTTCTATCTGATCATGTGTGCTATTTTAGACTAGCTACAGAATCAGATGATTCTGTAGCTAAGTCTGTAGAATCAAATTTTTATTGTTTTTCTAATGAAATATCTTTCTAACTTGATATGTTTGGTCTATTGCAGATGAATTC
>CBVK0100793536.1:0-11013 GCA_900067695.1 Picea abies | reverse complement strand
TGGGTTAATTCTTGTATGTTGTCACATATAAGTAATTGTTGTTATTTTTTTAATGTTGCTTGAACATGTAAGTGTGGTGTTGAAAGTCATTATTGTAGTTGTGCATGAGTATGACAATTGTTGATAGTATTATATATTAAGTTAACCTTATATGAGTCTTCAATAAGAGGTTTGAATAGTCGTGTGTGCAGAGAAAACTTTGTGTGCATCAAGGGATGGAGTTACTTGTACACATATGGAAGTAGTTTGTGCGCACAAGTAGGACATATTTGGTAATGATGCATGAATGGGTGCGTGCACAATAATGCTATGTGTTCAGTGTGCTTGTGCACAATTGTTGGTGTTACTTTCATTTCTTAATGTTGTGTTTAAAGGAGAAAGTTAGTGTGGCACAACTCAGTTTGAGGTTGAACGCACTACTTCAAGTGATACTGCACAGACTTTTGTTTAGAGTAGAATCCGCACAATGAATTTTGGGAATATCATCGTTCAATAGTATATTGGGTGATGTTACAGATTGTTTTCAGAGAGACAGAAGTTGAGTTTGTAGTGACGTGGCCCAACCTAGGGTGGTTGGGGATGTTACATGTGGCGTAGGACTAGTGGAAAGTAGGACCATAGAGAACCAAGGGACTAGGAAAAACAAGCCAAGGGCGATAATGACCCTAATCCTCGAGGTGAGAGACTTGGTTTGGGAAATAGATGTACTTAACCTGTGAGTGTGACTTGTGAGCTTAGATGACCATATGAAGTGAATGTTGAATAGGTTGAGTTGGTGGATTGCAATATACACAATCCCACCTTAATCCCCAATTTTCCACAAAAGTCTACTTGGATATGAGGGGGGACCAAATAAATATATTGCAACCTTTCACGTCATTGTTTAAATTAGGGATCACTAATATTTTGCATATCTCGGGTTTTGGGACCTTGCTAGCAGTAAGGGAGTGTGTAATATTGTTGATGCTGTAGATCCACACTAGTGGGATATGGTTGAACCACAAATTTACTATATATAAATGCATTGACCATGCTATCATTGGAATATAGATGGACGAAGAGGATGTTAGTGATGCCTTCCCTTCAAGGATTGTGGTGCAAGAAAAAGGTGATACCTTGTAGCAACATATAAACTCATGCCTGAAATATGTTGTGCAACACATAACATAGGGATACATGATATCCTCACTCAATAATATATTGGTTAGTATGGAAGCACAACTACTATCTACCAGGGTGCTACAAACCTATTGAGTAGGTGAATTCTTGAAGAAATTGGTGCATGCCATTGATATATGTGCCACCAATGTGAAATTGGACTAGATTACCTACCTTACCAATGCAATCTTACAAAACTATATAGATGCATAGGATAATAAAAAAAACCAGGATTTCCATCAAGGATAATTTGAAGGATGGAAATTTATATTAAAATGTAGAAACCTGGTCTAATCTTACTAGTCCTTAATATGCAAAATGTAAAATGTTTGGTGATATTTTTGTAAAAATGTTCAAATTTCTAAGGATTTTATATAGTTTCTATGTAATTTTGGCAATTTTTAAGGTTAAATAATTTTATTCTATGGAATTTGGGCGAATTTTTTTTAGAAAAAAATGGAAATTGGTGAATCATTTTTTGGGGAAAACCATGGAAAATTAGCCCATTTGTGAAATTTAGCCCCTAAAATCATCTATGATTTCCATTGTGAGACGAATTCAATAGGTATTACCCTTCTACCACATGATCACTTAGTGAAGTTCATTACATATAAATATGAGCAATTACCATATTTATCAGACAAGGACATGTAAGTGATGATCAACACCATTTTTTATGGATACTAGCAGGCTATGCAGAATGTTGTCTCACAAACCACAAAAATCGCCAAGGTAGTCAACAATGTGTATAATTGGTAGTATCAGTTTTAGCTAAGTTGGCACTTTTGTCACATGAGGGTACAACTCGTTCACAACAACATCAATACAAATGAAAAAGTAAAGACATTAGACTTTGTACTTATGCATAAGTTGGTCAAGCAACCCATCTGGTGGTGGGCCCAAGAATCCAAGAAACAAGGAAAGAGGACATTGTTGTAGGAAAGAACAAAGGAGGAAGGTCTCATAGAGGGCCCAAAGAAGCGGCCAAAACTTATCATGGAGGGGGAGATAGCTTTAGAATCCAACAATTCATATGGCTAAGAGAAGAACTAATTATAGGGACTTATCATTATTGGTGGGAAGGATTATGACCAAGTGATAGGACAAGATTTGCAGCCCCCTCCTCCCACCATCAACACATCTAACAGTCAGATGATGTGAAAATTGTTTATATCATCATAGGGAAAGGGTACCTACATTCCTACCTAGGATCAACCAATACTCGTACAACAAAGTGTAAGGATCAAGTCCTCACAGTTGCAATGTCAACATTTGCTTCAGTCATAGGTGGTTGGTGAGGGAGGATTCAGACTGAAACAAATAGTAATTGCCCCTAATCCAACATTACAAGATCATATGTTTCTCAACACTCTACCATCATCCACAACAATTATACCTTTAGAAATCTCAGTCCTTATGGAATTAAATGAGTTATAATTGAATGACTTCAACTAAGGTCTACAAGAGATTGAGGAATGAGAGGTGCCACTTACGAGTGACATGTAGTTCATAGATTTGTTGGAGGACGAGACATGATAGGAATCCACATACAAGAAGGTCGTGATCAAAGAAACCTTGGCATAAATACCCCCACTTCCATGGTTAAAAAAAAGAAAGGACTCTAAGCTCGATAGGAAAGAAGGTCACCAATGAAGAGGAGATGATAGCAACAAAGGCTAGAGCCCTAATAAATTCCCTTGGAGGAAAATTTGGATGGGTTTCACCATATTAGGGGAGAAAGAGAAAGAGGTGGTGATATCAAAGTATATGCATCTACTCCGAGAAATTGAAGCTAAGTAAGAAACCCCTTTAGAGGATATTGCAACACCCTTGGTGTTGGCCCTGCCAGTCCCACAAACTCAACCTAGAGAAGTTGATAAATTTCTAGTAGAACTGCATGTATTCAACACCAGTTTTGATTTTGGGCTTTAGACTAGCCATAAAGAATCCACAGTGGAGTCAGTGAATCAAGGAGGTAGAAATATCCAAATCGTTTAGCCTTCCTAAGGTGGCTATCAAATAGGAAGAATTATGTGAGGGAGACACTATTTGGATGTAACATGTCATAGATTTGTAGAATATGGACTGCACTCCCTTGCTAAGTTTATCATGGAGGTCACCAACAAGGTCTAAAAAAAAGAAGATTACATTAAGCAGTTTCAAGTCTAGAACCTACATTTTTTTGTATAGTTGGCGAAGGTGGGAAAGATGGAAGTGTCACAGAGATGGGTGAACGCAAATACTGAAAATCAATCTTTTTAGAAAAACAAAATAGAAGAGTCCACTATGATAGTAGAGAGAATGAAGAAGTTTCATAAGCAAGTGTATGAGAAGTAGATATTCACAATGTAGCTTCAAAGGCGAGGGAAGACTTATCAGCCTACTTCAAGAAGGTGCTTCCTCATCTGCCTAAGGATTTCGAGTTCACCCAACAAGAAAACATCATAATCACTAAGGTCACATAAACCCCATGCCAAATTGTAGAGAACAAGAAGGGGTTATTGAATTCCACAACAAAGGTAGATATAAGAAGAGATGAGGAAACAAACTAGGAAATATTATAATCGGTAGCTCACAAGGCCAAAACATATGGGAAAATATCACTTGTAATTATTGATCCTATCATTACCAAGGCCCACACAAAAATAGAGAATTTGAAGTAATAATGTCTAAAGTGCTAGATCTTATGGGATAAATTTTGGAGGCACAGAGACATCATTAGAATCCGAGCATAAATTCAACAAGAGATTAAGTAGTTGAAGGAGAAATATGAGAAGGTGTATGTTGAAGAATCGAGTCAAAAACTAATGACAAGTTGGAGGTAGAACATAGCTTAGCTTTGAGGCAAGATGTTCTTGAGGATGAAATGAAGAAGTTGAGGAATGTAGCAAGGGATCTTGTAAGGAAGGTGCAATCCCAATTTATAATGGCTAAGAAAATGTTGACTTGGAAGTATTGATGTAGGTAATATTAGTGGTGCAAGACATGATTGACATATCTATAGCAAAGTGCACCTATAAAATTAGGAGGTTATCATTGCTTTCCATCATATTTTTTAAAAATTCAACAAGTTGAGGGACATGACCATTAGAGAAATCCCTGAGCTAGAGCCCCTTTTTGAAGAGTAAGACCTGGACCCAAGCTTGATGACGAGTTGGAAGGTGTGTTCAAGGAGTTGTTGTGGCCTAATTTTGTCTAAGTACCGGTGCAGACTTGAGGTTGATAGAATATGAATTCATAGAAGACATCAAGCTCCAAAAGCCTAATTACATAGAAGTTGTCTACTAAACCCTCTATGCTTGGTCTCTCTTAGCCTCTGTGCATTTTTCCTAAAGGCATAGACCTTTTGTATAAGTGTGGCGCAACTAGTAGACTCTCTGGTATATTCAAGAATGTTATGTATTATTCCTCTACGTCCTATATATATGAGAATTATTACGTAATGAAAGAGTCTTGAGAGTTAGTTAGTTAGTTTTTGTCATAGAGTTCCAAGTTCCTTTTGTTAAGATAGTTGATTCACTATGTTGTTATGCGATGTAACGCTTACCATATGAATACAATGAAACATTGGTCTACCAATGCTTATGTGCTTATGGTGTATATGGATGATATCATTATTGTTGTCTTGACTATGTCTTATTTATATTATGTTAGCTTGAATTAATGTGATTAAAAGTCAATGAATGGATTATGTACCCTCACTAAATCTTTAATACTCTACTCATTATTAACACCACAAATACCATACATGTCTCGGGTGAGACCTCCTTCTTTAGAAAGGTTGAATATGACAACATACTAAATTACATAGAATTTGTGTTGAAAACTTTTATGAACCCTAAATCTATCATAGAGCCAATAATATCCATAGAAAATTATGAACAATTTCAATTAAAAACATAAGTGAACCATGAAAAAGATGAAAAGTGAAAACACATGCCCAAAACTCTAGGTATTAATTCCATATGTAATGAAATTCTTGTCAAAAGTACATCTAAGATTAAAGCACATTAAGTTTCCATTAAAAATTTAATCAACATAATCATAATGAAGAAACAAAGAAATTATAAAAATAATAAAAATGTTTAAATCAATCACAAACAAGAACCATATTATAAATAAATGATCAAAAACCATTTTCATGATGCAACTACAGTTAATGTTGGTGGGAAAGTAAATGATGCAACAACAGTAAAGGAAACACCTCCCTTTGAAATAAAAAAGAATGCCAAGAAACTGAACGTGATACTTCATGAGGTTATGGATTTAAGAAGTATTAAAAAACTAAAAGTTTTTCTAAGAACTTTCACTTCACTTACTTGCAACGCTCACAAGGACTTGGTAAAAAAGGCCAAGGCTTCTCTTCAAAAAAGGTTGAGGCATACTAAAAAGTGTGTTGCACTTGATAATAAGCGCTTCCCTACCATGAAAGAAGGGAACACGTCAATTCCAGGAAAAAACAACTAGGAAAGTGCTTAATAATTGTAAAATGAGAAAGGATGATGGTCATAGATACTAATATAGTTTCTCGCATTGGGATGGATGAATGTCATAGGTTAAAAAAAAATTAATGTAAGTGTCATGGATAATATTATGCATAGTGTTGTCATGCAATTGTAAAATGAGAAAGGATGATGGTGATAGATACTAATATAGTTATAGTTTCTCGCATTGGGATGGTTAAAAAAAAAAATTAATGTAAATGTCATGGAAAATATTATGCATAGTGTTGTCATGTAAGGTGACAACACTATGTATAAAACCATTGAAACTGGTTTTTACTTGGAGGAATGGCTGCAGTGGACAACAAGCAGTTTCAAGGCATTTTGACAAGTTTTTGGTTGTAGGGGATCTTATAATTGAGATAGGTTTCTACAAGTCCTGGGTAGAATTCCCTTACATTTCAAACCATGCACCAAATTTTTTTGTAGTTAGAACTGTCGTCGGACATTAAACGTTATCCCTTCAAGTTCAATGTCCATTGGTTAGAATACTTGGATTTAAAAAAAAAAGAAAATTAAGGTGTGGCATGATCCGGTCTTTCTCACTGAACAAAACCCCCAAAGATGATTAATTTGGAAACTTCAGGAATTAAAAAAACTTACCAAATGTTGGCATACAGAGAAGATGAATTTCAATAAAGAAAAGATGATTAAAATAGACACATATATTAAAGAGTTCATAATTCTCATGGTAAGAGACCCAACTGATCAAGAAGCAGAGTCAACGCTCAGGCAGTTGGAAGCAGATAGAAATAGCATTCTAAGACAAGAGGAAGATCAGTGGCGACTTCGGAGCAGAGCATTACGGTTGGCTAGTGGAGATAACAACACTACCTTTTTCCATAAATTCGCAAATCATAACAGGGTCAGAAAGCATAAATGGGAGATCAATGGAGAAAATGGTGAACCAGTCAATAATACTGATGCAGTGAAATCAATAGCAGTCCACCATTTTAAATCATTTTACAAAGCATTGACTAGCACAAACATAGAGGACAGTGTAAATTGATTGATCATTATCCTGAAATGATTGAAGATGCAGAAGCAAGGCTACTTTATAGGCCGGTTACTATGGAGGACCTAAAAACATTTATGTTTCACTTCAAAAAAGGAAAGGGCCTGGGACTAGATGGTTGGACATCTGAGTTCTTCATATACTTTTTTGATTTGGTTGGGCAGGATCTCTTAGCGATGGTGGAAGATACAAGAATACTAGGCTTGATTTTGGGAGGACTTAATTCCACCTTTTTGACACTGATTCCTAAGGCGAACAAACCATTATCCTTTGATGATTTTCGTCCCATTTCACTTTTCAACTTATCCTACAAGATTATATCAAAAATCATAGCCAACCGCATCAAACCATTTCTTTCCAAATCACTCTCCAGTGAACAGCTGGGGTTTCTAAAAGGTAGGCATATTCAAGATGCTATTGGCACAGCTCACGAAAGCCTCCATAGTATCAAGAAAAAAAAATTGAAATCTCTCATGTAACACCCTGTTTCCCCCAGATTGTAAATATAACTGAACTAGCCAAGGACTATGGCAAACTCATAAGTATGAATATGTGATGTAAATGGACCTGCTGGATGAGGTCAAATAATGTGAATAATATCTTGAATTTATTGCAGGACTGCTGAGAGGGGATGTGCGGAAAAGAGACCACAATGGTGGTGGAGGGCACCTTGAAAAAGGGGCGTTAACCTCCACTGAGAATTTAATACCGTATTTGGACTCCACTGGCCCGGAGAACCAAAAGCGGCTCGCTGGCCCTGAAAATTAAATGCTCGCAGACTGGTAGGCGGACGTCTTGATGAGGGATGGGATGGTGAACCGCCCATCCGTAGGGATGTCAGGCCTGATCAGTGCGAGGGAAATCGTGTCACATGCAACCTCGTGAGAGGATAAGGCGTGTGGCTGGAACGATTTGAGGCAGGGGCATACGCGAGGGGAACTCTGGCGATTTTCACGCAGAGTGAGTGATCGCAGGAGGGAGGATTGCAACCTTCGCTCTTGGGCACTGGCAGACAGAGAGACGCAGTCTCAGAGCATCGTGGTCTCAGCTCGGGGGTGGCTAGTGGTAAATCCTTTGGGAGTCGCTGAGCCTACGGTTGGGGGGGGGGGGGGGGGGGGACACGTTAGAATTGACGATTATTTTAGAGATCTGTTCTTAACAAAAAATCTGGTTGATATAAAACCATCGAAACTGGTTCCTACCTGGAGGAATGGTTGCAGTGGAAAACAAGCAGTTGCAAGGCGTCTTGATAGGTTTTTGGTTGCAGGGGATCCTATAAATGATATAGGTTTTTACAGGTCCTGGGTCAAATTTCGTTTCATTTCAGACCATGCACCAATATTTTTGCAGCTGGAACTGCTACCAGACTTTAAAATTTATCCCTTCAAGTTCAATGCCCATTGGTTAGAAGACTTGGATTTAAAAAAAAATGTTTTTAAGGTGTGGCATGATCCGGTCTTTCTCACTGAAGAGAACCCCCAAAGACGATTAATCTGGAAAATTCAGGAATTAAAAAGACTTACCAAACGTTGGCATACAGAGAAGATGAAATTCAAGAATTAAAAAGACTTACCAAACGTTGGCATACAGAGAAGATGAAATTCAATAAAGAAAAGATGATTAGTATAGAAACAGATATTAAAGAGTTCATAATTCTCATGGTAAGAAACCCAACTAATCAAGAAGTAGAGTCAACGCTTAGGCAGTTGGAAGCTGATAGAAATAGAATTCTAAGACAAGAGGAAGATCAATGGTGACTTCAGAGCAAAGCATTATGGCTGGCTAGTGGAGATAGCAACACTACCTTTTTCCATAAATTCGCAAATCATAACAGGGTCAGAAAGCATATATGGGAGATCAATGGATAAAATGGTGAACCTGTCAATAATACTGATGCATTGAAATCAATAGCAGTCCACCATTTTAAATCATTTTACAAAGAATCGACTAGCACAAACGTAGAGGATCAGTGTAAACTGATTGATCATTATCCTGAAATGATTGAAGATGCAGAAGTAAGGCTACTTTACAGGACGATTACTATGGAGGAGCTAAAAACAATTCTATTTCACAACAAAAAAGAAAAGAGCCTGGGCCTAGACGGTTGGACAACCGATTTCTTCATATACTTTTTTGATCTGGTTGGGTAGGATCTCTTAGCGATGGTGGAAGATACAATAAGACTAGGCTCGATTTTGGGAGGACTTAATTCCACCTTTTTGACACTGATTCCTAAGGCGAACAAACCATTATCCTTTGATGATTTTCATCCCATTTCACTTTTCAACTTATCCTACAAGATTATATCAAAAATCATAGCCAACCGCATCAAACCATTTCTTTCCAAATCACTCTCCAGTGAACAGCTAGGGTTTCTAAAAGGCAGGCGTATTCAAGATGCTATCGGAACAGCTCACGAAAGCCTCCATAGTATCAAGAAAAAAAATTGAAAGCTCTCATTCTTAAGTTGGACTTAAGGAAATCCTTCGATTGTGTTGACTGGGAGTTTCTTAGATTGATCCTTCTAAAAATAGGATTGGGGATCCACATGACAAATTGGATAATGTCTTGTGTTTCGACCTCTTCATTTGTTGTTCTCATCAATGGGGAGGCTACTGATTTTTTCAGAAGTGGCAGGGGTGTCCGACAGGGTTGTCCATTATCCCCCCTACTCTTCATCCTCATAATGGAAGGTCTCAACAGATTATTAAAACACAGTTTTGAGGAAGGGCTTATCACAGGAATCAGAATTTCCAGAGTGACAAAAATCCTTCACATCTTCTTTGTAGACAATGTTCTTATACTGTCCAAGGCAGATCTGATGGAATGGAAGGTGATTGACAGTATCGCAAATCTATTTTTCAAAGCCTCGGGGTTCCTGGTCAATACAAATAAATCTATTGTTCTTTTTGAAGGCATCTCAGAATAAGATCTGACCCATTATAAAACACTCTTGCCTTACAAATTTAGCGCTCTCTCACTCGGGTTCCGTTATCTAGGCTATTACCTTAAGACTGGTATACATTACTCTGCTGATTGGGATTGGCTGATAGATAAATTCACAAACAAAATAAAGGCTTGGTACAAAATATATCTTTCTCTTGGAGGCAGATAGATTCTAGTTAAAACTATTTTGGAAGCAAAAATAGTTTATTGGATGACATTGGAAGCATTACCTCGTACAGTCTTAAATAAACTCAGAACTTGGATGTTCCAATTTCTCTGGAAAGGTCATTCAGATTCTCATTATTTCCACCTCTGTAGTTGGAAGGTCCTCTCCAGGCCAAAAAAAAATGATGGGTGGGGATTGCGTAATCTCTCTCATTTCAATCTTTCACTGAATGCCATTACCCTATGGAGAGTCTTAACTCCACCTAGCATCTGGCAACATATTATTTAGGATAAGTATCTAAAGAACGTCTCACTGATAAATTGGATCAAAAGACCCTCTCATCTTAGCAATTCAGCCTAAAAGATCTGGTCGTGCCTCACCCGTTCGCTACCCTCCATCATACATTGGCTCAGTTGGTGTCCCGGAATTGGTCAACAAATCTTTGTAGGATGCGGCATGATTCTTGGCATTGGGGATGCCTCTTTTCTTTCTGAAGAACTACTTTACCGAATTAATCAGAAACATATCACTACTCTCGCTCACACTTCTCTGAGGAGAGATCCACTTACCCTTGCTAAGGTGTGGCGTAGTAGCTCGGAGATGGAAATTTCGGGCGATCTTGGTAAAGAATGGGATTTCTTCACATAGGTGCTGAGTGGGGTAGGAATTCATTTCCAGAATGAGTCCAAGGATGTACTGATCTGGACCGGAGGAGATGCATCTGGCAACATGACTGTTAAAAATTTCTATAATGCCATTCACACTACCCACGGATTATCGAACTAGTTTGGTTGGAGGGTCAAAGTCTGGAAATGGAAATTGCAACTAAAAAACATTATTTTCTTCTGGTTGGCAGTAGAAAACAAGATACTCTCGTGGGACATCTTGTAGAAAAAAGGATGGAATGGCTCAGGATTTTGCATTCTCTGCAGAGAATCTGAGGAGGATATTAACCACTTATTCATTCATTGCAGAGTCATTAAGACAGTTTGGGCGATATGCTCCCACTTCCTCAATTATTCATGTTCCTGGAGTGACAACACCATCACTGAATGCTTGGATTCGTGGTTGTTTGCAAGGTGGCTTCAAAGAAGCTTCCAATGCTACTGAGTTGATTTACTTGGAATGAATGCAACAAGGCACTATTCAAAGGGAAATCTCCCTCGGGATGGGTTGTGGTGCACATGACACTTGGCACTCTTACTAAATTTCACACAGTCAAATAA